>JAQZBX010065129.1:0-16367 GCA_029593785.1 Cabassous unicinctus | reverse complement strand
GAATGGGAATGGGGGAGGCTTCTCCCTTAGCCAGTATTTTCCTGGGGAAGAATAGAAGACAATGGGGATGAAGATGGCAAGGGGGCCAGTGTGTACCCACCTGCTGTCACCTTACTATGATGGCGGAATTCTACCTAGTTCCGTATGCTTCCCCTAAATGCTTCCCAGGGTCTTTCACTGACAGGTTTTGATATTTAATTAGCAGCCTTTGCTTTTAGTTTCCACAGTCCCCCCTACATTGTCCCAGTTAGTAAGCCCCAAATCATCTAACTTTTGCTTTCAGGACTCAGCTTTTTTTTTTTCTTTTTCTTTTTCAGTTTGCCCCATCAGCTGGAGCTCCTTGTTGTCTAAGGTGGATCTCCATGAATGGGTTTCTTTAAAGAATTCCTATCTCTGCATTTATCTTTTGGTTATAAAGGCATCTGACAAATGCTCATGCTTCTCCCTTCCCAGCTCTCTGGAAATATCCTGCTCATCTCCAGAAGAGACGTTTCTCTCCTCAGCTCCTCACCGTGGGGCACTATGTGCCTGAAATGCTTTAGTCGAATGTTCTAACAAAGAAGGAAAGTCTTTGTTTTTTCTGGCATTATTCCCAATCCTATATTGCTGTGTGCTGGAAGAAATGTTCTTGGCTCACACAAAGTCTGATTTAAAACACACACATTTTTTTTTTTTGAATGTGGGGAAGCAGAAATCCATCCTGTCACAGATGACTTTCATATCTTTTATCAGCTTTCTATTTCTTGAAACCGCTAAAGCTTTAATATTTTATCGTACTGCAATTTCATCTTTCCCTTTCTAACCCTGTGTCCTTGTAATGCACAGTTTCGTTAAATAACTGCCAAAAATATTCAAAGCAACCGTAATAGCTACCAAAGACTGACGACTTGTGTCAATCTTTGTGCTAAATGCTTGGCAGGTTTCACTTCATTTACTCCTCAGTTCTCTCTATGACGTGGATGTTCTCAGTAGCCCCATTTCCAAGGAAAGCAAATGAGGCTGAGAGGAGGAAGTCCCTCCCCAGGGCCACATAGCTGGGAAGCAGCAGAACAGAGCCAGGGTTTTATCTAGATCTATTCAACTCTAGTGTCCCGGCACTTAACCACTCACGATCACTAGTACAGAAAGGAGATTCCACAATGCAGTCTACAGGGCAAAGTCACGACCTGCATGTGCCTATGTGGTCGACAGGGATCTCAGATGTCTCACTCGAACCTTAGGAAATCCCACTTGTCCCATTTCAGGATGCGTTTCTCGTCAGATTCTAATCATCCATAAAATTCTCACAAAGCCTTTTCTTTCTGCTGGTGCTCAATATTCTGGCCAAATGCTAGAGCTTGTAAAAAGGAAACTCTGTTGCTTTAGTAATGCCAGGGGAGAAGGCAAGATTGCATTTGCCTATTGAATGTTCAAACAAGCCTCCACCCCTGGGAGATCTTTTGAGGCTCATCTGAGATGAGATAATGTCTCGTCATGTACTCTGTGGAATTGCTGTGGATATATTTTCATTCAATAAAATATGCCATGATTTAAGTTGTGGACCTGCCAAATTAACATACTGCCACATTCTGTTGTTCAAATTTCTGTCTTTTCAACTGCCTAGTGTGTTTCCTAAAGCTCCCCAAGTACGTTATGGACACACTAGATAATCATTCCTCAAAGCATCCCTGGAAGGTAGGTAGAAATGGAAAGGAGAAAATACTGCTATCCCGAAACATTACATATGAGAAAATGGAAACAGGCAAGGGTACCTGAAATTGACTGATGCTTTAAGTGAGTTGGAGATGGAGGTAAGACTATAATTTAGTCATTTCTTGATCTAGTACTCTCTCAGTGCCTTTTTAAATTAAATATATTGTGAAACGAAAGTACTTTTATCTTCTGTTTTGTCTTTTCTTTTCTATGAATGGTGTACTCAGTGAGCTTCAGAAGGCTCGTTGTAGGCTGCATTCGCATGATAGCCTCTATTTTAGGCTGCCGTGTGGATCCTGTAATAGCAAAAAAACACAACTTCAAAGAGTGAGGAGTAGAAAGTACTTCATCTTTTTTTAAAGCACTAAACAATGGAGTGCTGCATTTGTTCATTGTTTCGTTGTTTTTAATGAAATATTTCAGGCATATAAAAATATAGATATTGCTATGCAAATACTCTTGTACCCAGTACCCAGCTTACAAAATAGAAGATTTCAGATAAATGGAAGCCTGTTATGCATTCTTCCCAATCCAGTTTTCTTCCTTCCCACATTAGAGGTAATCATAATGCTGAATTTAGTGTTTCTCATTTCTCTGAATGGTTTTATATCTTTACTATATACATATATCCCCATGAATAAGCTAGAGTGCTATTTTTCATATTTTAAATTTTTTGTGTATGTTTCCTTCTGTGGCTTACTTTTTCCCACTACATTTGTATTTTTGAGATTTATCCATGTCAGTTGAGACATGTAGCACTAGCTCCTCATTTTACACCTCCAGATAGTGTTTAATTGTTGGACTTGACCCTAATTTATCCATCCTCCTGAGGGCAAACATGAAAATTGCTTCCAATTTTTCACTATTACAAACAAGTATTTCTGCGCTCTTTCTTGTACATATCTCTTTGGACACATATGCATGATTATCTCTAAGGTACATGCCTAGGAGTGGAGGTACTCACTTGACAAGTACCCATATCTTCAACTTTGCCTGATATACCAAACCGCTTTCCACCAGTTTATACTCCCATCAGCAGAATTATGTAAATTCCTATTGCTTCACATCCTCGTCAGACTTCTTATCTTTGCCAATCATATGGTTGTGAGAATATATCTCATGGTTTCTTCAGTTGCTTTTCCCTGATGGTTAGTGAGTTAGAGCGTATTTTCATATGTTTTCCAGACATTTGGAATTCCTGTTCTGAGAACTGTCTGTTCATATCTTTTGCTTGTTTTCTTATTGGGCTGTTTGCTTTTTTCTTATTAATTTGTAGGCATTATATTTCTGGCTATAAGCTATTTGTTGGTTACATGCATTATATTTATTCCCAATGTGCAACTTACCTTTTCACTTTCTTTAGGCTGACTTTTCCTGCGCAAGCTA
Organism: Cabassous unicinctus; assembly: GCA_029593785.1. NCBI lineage: Eukaryota > Metazoa > Chordata > Mammalia > Cingulata > Chlamyphoridae > Cabassous > Cabassous unicinctus. The sequence goes on along the minus strand of JAQZBX010065129.1, from coordinate 13,289 downwards.
AATTTATCCATCTTTTCTGCTCTGATTTGTACTTTTTGCATCAATAATAGGCTGACAATAATCCTTTGAGTTTAGAAAGTTCAGAAATGGCAACAGGTCACCTAAACAGGTGGATGCTTTATGTGTGACTGCATCCCTTTGGCCTGGGCACCCCACTAAGTTCGTGGGTGTCATTGCATTCATGAGGACTGTGCTCTCATCAAGGCATTCTTTTGGCAGGGAAAGGGACAAAACTATGGCCAGCCAACATCACGTGTTTGTCCCCACTGAATTTGCCTTCTAGTTCTCCTTTTCAGCAGATATTCAAATGAAATTCCCAGGCAGTGCAGTAATAGAAAGTTACCTACTTGGACTTGAGCAAACTGTCATTAAGAAAAAATAAAAAGGTTTGATGCTCCCATTACCAGAGTAGTTGCCCTGGGTGAGTGAACCCAATGTTCATCCACACAAGTGCTTATGGAAGGAAACTCTCTGGGCATGGAATCTGCCAGCGAGGGGTTCTTACAAGATTTCTTTTACTCCACCTTTTATAAAATTTTAACAGGTTTTCCATCTCTTAATGAGAAGAATAGTGGATAATAGTTTGCTACCAAATCACTGTGAAAACATGGTCGTTTCTTGGAGGTTTTTTTCCCCTTAAAACTTATTCTAAAATCCATGAAAATTAAGGTATGAGCTAAAGCCTCAGCTCTGTAAGCCAATAGGATTGCAGTTTCTTCCTTCCTTCTCTTCTTCCCTCCCTCCTTCCATCAAACAGCTGGCCCTCACTCTGTGCTAGATTCTATGGAAGATGCTGGGGATGCAAAGGGAAATGAGACAGACTTGGTCCCTGCCTTCAAAGAGCCCCAGCACTAAAGGGGATGGTGATGGGTCCACATCAGTTGTAATACGGTATGAGAGGGAAGTGGATATGGTTCAGGCAATTGGGCTCCCGTCTACTATATAGGAGGTCCAGGGTTCAATTCCTGGGGCCTCCTGATGAAAGGCAAACTGGCCCACGTGGTAAGCTGGCCTGAGCAGAGAGCTGACCCATGTGGAGTGCTGGCCCACACAGGGTGCTGGCCCGCATGGAGAGCTGGCACAGCAAGATGACGCAACAAAAAGAGACACAGAAGAGAGACAATAAGAGATGCAGCAGACCAGGGAGCTGATGTGGCACAAGATTGAGCTCCTCTCTTCATTCTGGAAGGTCCCAGGATCAGTTCCCAGTGCCTCCAAGGGAGAAGACAAGCAGACTCAGAAGAACACACAGAGAACAGACAGCGAGCACAAAACAACGAGGTGGGGAGAAGGGGGCATTAAAAAAAAAATCTTAAAAAAAAATTCAGTTTGAGAGATGTTTCAGGATCAGGGGTGTTCACAGTTCTGTGGGAGTACAATGCCGAGGCATCTTACCCAAGCATGGGATGTTAGGGAACAGAATAAGGATGCCTAGGGCACAAAATGTAAGTAATAGTTTAAGTTTGGGTAAGTGTTATTGGCTTGAAGCAGTCAGCTGAAGGAAAAAGATTCTGGATTTCTCACTGGTTACTGGATTCTTCCACAACTGTATTCTCCAGGAGTCATGATATGAAACATATCACCATATTTAAGCTAACAGAATAATTGATATAATAGAATGCTCCAGTAAAAAGCTGTTTTATATGGCTTTTCCCCTGGATGAATTTCCTAATTTCTTACCAAGATCATATTTTTCATAGACCTAGGCTTTTTCCAGGAGTCCCAGGCCCTACCCTTCGTCAGGAAACATTCCCACCAGCTCTGGGAAGTTCAAGACCAGGCCAGTGGCTCATGGTCCAACCCGATTGATAGGAACGCCCCGTGGGCTGAGTGTCAGGGGCCTCGGGGCTCCTCCCTGAAACAGATCTGCAGGATCATCTGATCAGGCAGGACCAATTTCGCTCATCTTTTTCAGACCTGCTTTGAATGACCAAGTTAGAAATACTGACTGGCTCAAGTATGATAAGTGAAACCTCTTTTGATTTTTGTTTTATAATTATCATTAGTTATTTGTCTGTACAAAAATTACTAGATTCACAGGTACTATTATCTGTATCCAGTTTTGTTTCCAAATGTTCACAAACCTTTTTTTTAAAAAAAAATTACAGATTTATTGAGATTTAATCCCCGACCATACAATTCACCCAATTAAAGTGTACAATTCAATGGTTTTTAGTATATTCACAGAGGTGTTTAACCATCACTACTATCAATTTTATGACATTTTCATCACCCCGAACGAAACCCCGTACCTATTAGCAGTCCCTCCCCATTCCCCCCCTTCCCCCCTTTCCTGGCAACCACTAATCTACTTACTATCTCTGTAGATTTACCTGTTGTGGACATTTAACACAAATGGAATCATACAATATGTGACCTTTTATGACTGGCTCCTCTCACTTTGTGTAATGTTTTCAAGGCTCATTCACATTGTAGCAAGTATCAGCACTTCATTCCTTTTTTAAAAAAGCAAACAAAACTTTATTGTGGAAATATATATACAACTCAAAAGTTCCCATTTTAACCACTTTAAAGTGTACAAGCCAATGGTATTAATTACATTCACAGTATTGTGTTACCATCACCAACATCCATTACCTAAACATTTTCATCACCTCAAACAGAAACTCTGCACCCATTAAGCCATAACTTCCCATTCCCTTCACCCCTGACACCTGGTGACCTGTAATCTACTATCCTTCTCTTTGAATTTGCTTATTCTAGGTATTTCATATAAGCGAGATGATACAATATTTGCCCTTTTGTGTCTGGCTTATTTCACTCAACCTGATGTCTTCAAGGTTCATCCATGTTGTCCCATGTCTCAGAACTTAATTCCTTTTTATGGCTGAATAATATTCCATTGTGTGTGTGTATACCACATTTTGTTTATCCATTCATCTGTTGATGGGCACAAGGGTTGCGTCTACTTTTTGTCTATTATGAGCAATGCTGCTGTATCAGTGTACAAATATCAGTTAACATTCCTGCTTTCAGTTCTTTGGAGTATATACCAAGAAATGGGATTGCTGGGTCATATGATAATTCTATGCTCAACTTTCTGAGGAACCGCCAAACTGATTTCCATAGTGGCTGTACCCGTTAAAAACCAGAAAATAACAAGTATTGGCAAGGATGTGGAGAAATTGGAACACTTCATTCCTTCTTATTGCCAAATAATATTCCACTGTATGGATATATACTATATTTTGCTTATCCATTCTTCCGTTGATGGATATTTGGATTATTTCTACTTTTTGGCTATTATGTATAATGCTGTGATGAACATTGGAGTATGAGTTTTTCCATGGACGTGTTTTTATTTCTCTTGGGAATGTAGCTAGGAGTAAAATTGCTGGCTGCATAGTAACTCTGTTTAACTTTTTGAGGAATTGACACTTTTCCGAAATAGCTGCACCGTTTTACATTCCCACCAGAAGTGTATGAGGATTCCGGTTTTGGAAACCAGTGTTCAGATAGGGAGACCATGATTCAGAGATGTTTGTTCTTACCCAAGGTTATGACCTAGGGATGCTGCTCAGAGTCTGGGTTTTCTGACTCCTTCTGCAGTATTTCTCTATTAATTACTTTGCCTCTCATCGTGTACTTTTTTCTAGAAAATTTTCTCTGAGTGTCATGTATTCAACGGTGACATTTTGATACCTGAAAAGGCCAACTTGACATTAACTTGGAAGGATGTGCTGCAGTACTAGTTAAAATAGGTATTTGGTGGTGATAAGTTGTCCATGGTCTCATTACGAACCCGCAAATAACTTCTCGTTAGGCTCCCTATCTCTGGAAAGGGAAACTATTTGATATATGAATTAATGCATGCCTTGTTATTGTTTACTTTTCTATTTTTTCCTCATTTATCAGCTTAATTACTAAACTTTGCGTATCGCTGTCTTTTGAAGCAATTGCCCAGATGAGATCATGTTGGTGGTGGTGTTTGCTTTATTCTTCTTCTACATATTTATAGGCAGCCTTGGAAACAAAGGAAGTATTCTTTTAAAGGCATTTATTCCCTTTTCACAACTGCATCACTCACGAACGTACGAAAGGAAGAAAATGAATATTTTTTTCCTTTGCTCTGATAGCTATGGCATTGTCTGAGTTCTTTAAGCGGGGAGAAATCTGAAGTCATTTTGAAAGTATGTGACTTTCTCTAGATTCTAGATCAGGAGTCAGCAAACTTTTTGGAAGGGGCCAGCTAGTAAACATTTTAGACACACAGTCTCTATGGCACTTATATGACTCTACCATTATGTTGTGAAAACAGCCCTGGACCAATGGACATGGCTGGGTGCCTATAAATCTTTATTTACAAAAACAGAGAGTGGACCAGATTTAGCCCACAGGTTATAGTTTGCCAACACCTGTTCTTGATTATTTAAGCTTTGTCTACCAGGACTCTAATTCTTGGGCTAAGTGATTTGCTACCAACTATGTGTTTCAAAGCCTCTTCCTATCACTAGAGATCCTAGAGGGATTTCTCTTCAAAAGTAAAGCATGATGCAAATGTACTGGTTATTTGCTAACATTCTAAATTCATTATGAGTCAGGAGGCAAGAGCAGTATTGCTGGGTCACCGATTTCTGTCTTCCCTTCCAAGACTAGAGTTGCTGCAGGCTACAGGCCTCTTTGGTCCAGGCACACTTCTGACTTCTTCCTGTGTTTTGAACTTTTTTAGAATTCTAGACGATATCCCAGTCCATAAACTCTACAGTCAGCATTTTATTTCATCATGGCTATCTGAACCACAGATATACAAGAAGGATCTTTACTTCTTCTGTCAGTCAATTCCTTTGAAATTTATTGGAGACCAAAGATAGGTGTGAAAAATACCCGGATTGGGTTGAAAACAAGACCTATTTTATGTGGTCTCATCGTCAGTTTCCCACTGGCAATTCAGGAATCATAGACCTTTGTGTACTGAAGGTTCTGGAGTGTGGGGGGCAAAATAGAAAGGATTGATTTTTTTTTTTTTTTTTTTAAGTTTTATACATAACATTTTTCCCTAAAAGCAAAAGCTTGTAAGAGTATTAGTATTTTTGGAAAAGATTGTTTTTAAAGGTTGGTTGTTGTGTTTGGTGAATAATACATAGGAATAAATTTTTATAAGAGAAATTCTTATCCTATGAAGTTATAAGAATGTTTTCCCACTGCCACTTTTACTTATACTTTTCAAATGAACATTTTTCTGATATAAAAGTAATGTCATTTTGTAGGAGAAAATTTGAGAAACCTAGAAAAGCCTAAATAAGGAAAGTAAAATCACCCACAACCCAACTGCCTAGAGATAACTGTTGCTGACATTTTAGTCATCGTCCTTTCAGACATCTAATGCATATGTGTACAGACATGTTAGATATAAATTTTCCACCTGCATGAGATGATATTATACGTAATATTTTTTGTAACCTGCCTTTGTTACTGAAGAATATATAATGGCTATATTTCTAGATCAATAAATACGGCCCACCATTGGCTTTAATGGCTGCAATGGCATTTCACAGTATAAATGTACTTCCAGTAACCTGGCTAGACAATCCCCAATGTTGCATTTTAAGTGCTTTGCACTTTTCCACCATTATAAGGAATGCTAAGGTGAACACTCTTGCATATATATTTTTGTCCTACAAGAGTATCTCTTCAAGATAAACATCTAGAAGTGGAATTAGTGGTCAAAAGAAAAATACATATATATATAATTTTGACATAGAAAAGTTTATGCCTAAATTATATTCTCCCCAACAATTAATGAGACTGTTTCACATCCTCACCATTTTTTATAATTTCTCAACAGATCAGTTACCAGCATCTCAGCATCCTTTATGATGGTGGTGGTTGTTTTGCTAAGTATTTTATGTTTTTATATATTTTTAAACCAGCACCCACATAGCACTTACTATGTGTTAGAAACTGCTCTAGGTGGTTTTGTAAATGTTAACTAATTTAGTCCTCATACTGACCCCATGAAGTGGGTACTGTTATTATCCTTCACTTTCAGTGGAGGAAACATGTTAAGTAGTGTGACAGTCATACATCCAGTAGTGGTAGAGTCAGGGTTTGAACCCAAGTGGCGTGACTCCAGAGTCCATCCTCTCCACCACCGTGCTCTGCCACCTCTTGGAGGAAAGGTCTACCTGGCTGGGAAATGAACCTGGACAATAGTGGCCACTAACTACCAGAGCCCTTGTATTTTCAGTATTTTCTATTTTAACTATTTTTTAAATAATTTCTTTGATTTTCTTTAGATTGTATCAAGGCCAGAAGAAATCAAAAGAAGCTCTGCCCTACTATCAAGAAGCTTTAGAATTTACTGAGACCAGTAAAGGTGAAAAAAGTCTTGAATGTGTTCCAATATTGAGGGAACTGGCAGGTGTAGAACAAGCCCTGGGATTTCATGATTTATCCGTCAACCATTTTCTACAGGTAAGCTTGCAACATACTGGCCACCTAAGCTGTTCTAGACCCAATGTTTTTCATAGACACAAGTGGAACAGTAGTAGCTCTGAAAAGGCCTGGCTTTGTTATTTGCTGTAGATAAGGAGAATACTTAGCCTAGAGTAAATCTTCAACCAACATTGATATCTTAGATGCCAAGTGAGTGAGTGCTGGATACTGGTCCCCTCTTACCAGGTGCACGTTCCTTGAACAGCCTTGAGACTCCCTAATGGTGGGTTTCCTTTTTAGGAGGTCCAGGGATTGACCTTGTATATGAGAAGCAGGCACTCAACCACTGAGCTACATCTGCTCCCCTGTGCGTAGTTTACGTATTTTTTCCCAGATAAAATTTCTTTATTCCTTTGTATTTATTTATTTAGTGCTTATATTATCAAACTGATTCGGGATCTTTTCTACTACATTCTAAAACCTTTGTCTCATACTATTTAGAGCTGACATTTGTTAGCTGCTGTTCTACTTTGTCATTATAAGATTCCTCAGTAGTTTGATGTCTTTATATCATATTGTGTGCTAAAAGCACATTTTTTTTAATTTTTATGATAATTTTCCATTAAAGTTGTGAAAAATAGTAATAAAACTTTCCTGTTATTTCACATAAGATATAATGGTGGTACTAAGAAATTTATTGTGATTTCTTTTAAAATTTGTCTGACAATGTATTCTCCCACCCACATTTTATTAGAGTGCCTCATAGTCTCACTTTATCTGGATTCTCTCTTGTAATCATTATCACTACCCTTTGACATATTATTATTTCCATTTCATAGGTAAGGAAGTCAAGAATTAAAAATTTGGTTTAGAGAAGCATTGCCCAAACTGTGTTCCCGAGGCTACTCACATCTCAAGAGTTCATAGGTCTTCCTAGAAAACATGTTTGCAGTTAAGTAAAATTGGGAAATATCACATTAAAATTAACTAGGTGTCTTTAACAATGGTTTCACAGAGCATTAAATATGCCAGTGTACATTGTGAATGGAGAAGGTGGTCTTCAGAAATACTGGCTTAGAGAAGAAAGTTCAAATATCTAAAAGGCAAGGATTTAGCAAAGGGATTCAAATAGAAATGCTGTGTTCCTGGGTAACGGACCTTATCACTTTCAGGAGATCCTAGCACAGTGTGAATGGGAAATGAGCTTAGGTAGAGCCCCATGTTTGCAGGGCCCAGATCCACCATTTTAACATATGCTGCCCTGTTTATTTTTTCTATCTATATAGACACATATACAAACATCCACATATACTCATACATACATTCAGTGAGATTATTATTTATATTTTTTATTTTATTCATTTCAAAGAATATCAGACATATTGTGTCCCTTTATCCCTGCATACTTCAATGTATGTTTATAAAAACAAGAATATTCTCTTATGTAAAACCACCACAGTGATCAAATTCAGGGAATTTTCCCCCATTAAAGTTGTAAAAAATAGTTCTAAAACTATTCTAGGCCATATTCCAATTTTGTTCGTTGTCCTAAAACTGCCCTTCAGGACATTTCTTTTCCTCCAATACAAGATCCAGTCCAGGATCATGTATTGCATTTAGGAGCTATGACTCCGGTCACCTTTAATCTCAAACAGTTTCTCAGCCTGTCTTTGTCTTTTACGACAGGGATATTATTGAAGAACGCAGGTCAGTTGTTTCATACCTGTTCCTCAGTTTGGGTTTGTCTCCTGTCTCGCCATCACTAGATTCAGACAACATGTGCCTGGCTAGAATCCTACAGAAGGCTATTGTGTCCTCCTTGGGGTACTGTATGTGGACACACACGAAGCCCATCTGTTCCTTGTCGGTGATGTTAATTTTGGTCGCCCAGTCAAGGCCATGTCCAGTTTTGTCACTGTATGATTGCTGTCCCTGCCCCCCTTGCAGCTAATAAGAATTCTGTAAAGAGACATTTCTAAGACCATGTAAATATCCTGCTCCACCTCAACATTTTCCCTCTAGGTTTAGCACCTATTGATGAACCTTTACCCAAACTAGTCATTACGGTGATGGTTGCAAAATAATGCTTGCCCAACACTACCATTCTATCCACATTTATCAGTTGGCCTTCTACTGTGAGGAATATCCCTCCACCTCCCCACCAATTTATTTGTTTATATGTTTGCTTTGTTCACTTAGCAATATATTCTGGAAATCGCTTTATAGCAATTCATAGAAATCTTCCTCGTTCATCGGCATAATAAGCATTTTATGCATGTACCATGTTTTTTTTTCCCAAATAGTTTCCTGTTTGGGGGCATTTAGATAGGTTTCAATATTTTACAAATTACAGGTAATGTTGTAATAAATCACCTCAAATATATGTATTTCGTATTGTTGGGGTTGTGTCTTCAGAGTAAATTCTTAGAAGTGGGGCTGCGAGCATGCATTTGGAAGTTTGGTTAGATATTGCTAAATTGCCTTTCATTGGGCTTGTACCATTTTTTATAAATGCCAAAAAGCAGGGTATAAGAGTGCCTAAATCCCCACAACCTGTTCCAGCAGAGTGGATTGTCAAGCTTTTTTTGTTTGTTTTTGTTTTTTTTTAAAAGATTTATTTATTTATTTATTTATACCCCCCTTGCTGCTTGTGTTTTGCTGTGTCCATTCGCTGTGTGTTTCTTCTGTGTCTGCTTATCTCCCCCTTGCTGTGAGGTCCTGCTGCATCAGCCCACCGCGCCGTGCAGCCGGCCTGCTCTCACAAGGAGGCGCCGGGAAGCGAACCCGGGGCCTCCCATATGGTAGACGGGGGCTCTATCGATTGAGCCACACCCGCTTCCCTCAAGCTTTTGAATTAGTTCCAGTCCGATGGGTGAGCTATGACATTACAGTATAGTTTTCATTTGCATTCTCTTATTTCAAATGGAATTGAATATCTTTTCTTATGTTTAAGGGGCACATTTAATATCTTTTCATGAATTGTCTAGTATGTAATTTGTCCTAATGTCTCTATTCTGGACATTAGGATGTTTGGTCTTGTTTCCCTTAACTTTTAAAGGTTCTTTATATATTATAGCTGCTGCCCCTTTATCTAATGTATTTCACTCAATTTTTTATTTGTTCTTTTGATTTTGCTCAAAGTATTTTTACATTGAGATAATTTACATGCCATAAAATATACCCTTTTAAAGTATAAATTCAGTGGTTTTATTATATTCACAATATAAGTTGTGCAACCCTTACCACTATCTAATTCCAGAACATTTTTATCACCCCAAAAAGAAACCCCTACCCATTAGTAGTCACTCCCCATTCCCTTCTCCCTACAGCCTCTGGCAACAGCTAATTTACTTTCTGTCTCTATTCTGGACATTTCCTATAATTGCCTTTTGTGTCTGGCTTCTTTCACCTGGCATCATGTTTTCAAAGTACATCCACATTGTAGTCTGTATCAGTACGTCATTCCTTTTGGTGGTTGAAGAATATTGCATTTTATGGATATTCACATTTCTTTTATCCATTCGTCAGTTGATGGGCACCTGGATTCTTTCCACGTTTTGACTATAATGCATAATGCTACTATGAACATTCATGTACAAGTTTTTACGTGGACAGATGTTTTCAATTATCACTGATGTGAGGTTAGGAGTAGAATTGCTGGGTCATATGGTAACTCCATGTATAACTCTTTGAGGAACTGCCAAATTGTTTTCCAAAGCAGCTTCACTATTTTACATTCTCACCAGCAATGAGTGAGGGTTCCATTTCTCCACATCTTCATCAACATTTGTTAATGTCTTTTTTAATTTTAGTCATTCTAGTGGGTATGAAGTGGTAAGTCATTGTGGTATTCATTTATATTTCCCTAATGACGAATGATGTTGAGTATCTTTTTATGTACTTACTGGCCATTTGTATATCTTCTCTGGAGAGATGCGTATTTGAATTCTTTACCCAATTTTTAAATTGTGTTATTTTCCTTTTTATTATTGATCAGTAAGAATTTTTAAAAATAATTCTAGATACTAGACCCTTATCAGATATATGAAATGCAAATATTTCCCCCCATTCTGTGGATTGTCTTTTCACTTTCTTGATAGGGTTCTTTAAAACATAAAAGTTTTAAATTTTGATTAGGTCTGATTTATTTTTTCCTTTGTTGCTTTGGCTTTGGGCATCATATCTAAGAAATCAGTGACTAATCCAAGTTCACGAAGACTTACACCTATGTTTTCTTCCAAGAGTTTTATAGTTTTAGCCCCCACATTCAGGTCTTTGATGCATTTTGGGTTAATTTTGGTGTTTATTGTGAGATAGATGTATGATTTCGTTCTTTTGCATGTGGATATCCAGTTGTCCCAGCACCATTTATTGAAAGGACTATCTTTCGCCATTGAATTAACATAACACTCCTGTCAAAAATCAATTTGACCATAAATGTAGGGGTTTATTTCTGTACCCTCAATTCTATTCCATTTATCGTTATTTCTGTCTTTCTGTAGGTATCACACAGTCTTTATCATTGCTGTTTTGTAGTAAGTTTTAAAACCAGTGAGTGTGAAACCTTCAACTTTGTTCTTTTTCAAAACAGATTTGTCTTTTCTGGGTCCCTTTCATTTCCATATGAATTTTAGGATCAGTTTGTTGATTTCTGCCCAGAAGACCACTGGAATTTTTATAGGGATTACATTGAATCTGTAGATCAGTTTGGGGGAATATTGACATCTGAACAGTATTAAGACTCCTGATCCATCAACATGGGATGTCTTTCTATTTAGTTAGGTCTTCTTTAATTTCTTTCAACAATGTTTTGTAGTTTCCAGTGTACAAGTCTTGCGTTACTTTGTTAAATGTATTCCTAAGTATTTTATTCTTTTTGATATTTTTTATGAATGGAATTGTTTTCTTAATTTTCTTTTCAAACTGTTCATTGCTAGTGTATAGAAATGCAGTTGATTTTTGTATGTTCATCTTGTATCCTGCAACCTGGCTGAACTCATTTACTAGCTCTAATAAGTTTTCTGTGTGTGTTTGTGGATTCATAATGGATTTTTTTTTTGCCATGCAAAAGTTTTCTTACTGTGTTCAAGTAATCAAGCTTTTCTTTTATTACGTTTGAATTTTTTAAATTAGAGCAGTTGTGAGCTTACAAAACCATCATGCATAATGTGCAGAATTCCCATACATCACCCCTCCACCACCACATCTTGCATTGTTGTGGAACATTTGTTATAGATTATGAAAGAACATGATCCGACTATTACCACTATGTCCATACTGTACACTTGGTATATATTTTTTTCATACATCCCCTAATAGTAACACTATGTATTAGTATTGCACGTTTGTTAGAGTTCATGAAAGAACACTCTCGTATTTGTACTGTTAACCGCAGTCCATCTTCCACCACATGGTTCACTGTGTTAGACAGTCCCATGCCTTGTACATTCTACCCAAAGTGTACACTCAGTGCCTCTCACTTTCATCACAGAGTTGTGAGGTCATTGTCCCAGTAAACCTTTGAATATTACATGTGGATTTTAAGTCTAAGTTAGAAGCCTAGGTTAGAGAACTCACTCATTTTATAGTCCTTGTAAAGTACTTCTGTTGTTGTTTATTCTTCAGGTTAATAAAGATTGAAGAGTATTTTAAATAAATACTTGCAGAGCATTATTAAAGAGATAGCTTGGTGAAGTGAAAATAGCAGTGAATTTGTAGCCAGAAAATCTGGGTTAGAGCCCAGACTCTTCTGTTTACCAGTTGTTTGATTGCAGGCAAGTCATTTAGCCCCTATAAACAAACATACAAACCAGCAACAAAACAAAACAAAAAACCCAAAAAACCCTCCAAGAAAGGGCCATCCACTTCACAGAGCTGCTTGAAAGTTCCAAATGGAAAGCACTTTGTGAACGATTAGGCTCGCAGCCAGGGTGAGGTCGTTTTATTTATTAACAGTAATGATTAATCATTTGTCAAGGTTCCCCTTTTCTTTAGGAACTTTATCAAAGGTACAGAAAGGTACAGTGTGGCCTCAGCTCTCCAAGGGAGTCCCTGCCTCAAAGGCATGTTTGAGGTTCACACAAAGAAAAGGGGTTTGCTTAGTTCATACCCTCTTGTTTTTCATTCTTCATTCCTTTGGAGTGAGAGAAACACCCAGAGAGAAAAGACCTTTTATTTTCTGCGAAACAGAGAAAAGTTCCAAAGTATTTTAGGAACTAACCCATTAACATGAAGAAAACCAAGCCCAGTCCTGCAGAGCCACCAGGAAGGAAGGCCTCAGCTCCAGGATCCGAAGAGTGAGCCATCACGGGCCCCACCGCCACCCCGCAGCGGGGGCTCGGGAGAAAGCCAAGCAAATGTAATTGTTTCTGAAACTCCTCATGGCAGATTTTGGCATTAGGACCTTATTTTCCTATCCAAAAGAAAAATCACAGTATTTCACTTACGTGCTTGAGAGCATATTTGTGGGTGTTTTCAAAGGGTATAAATTAACGTTGCACTAGCTTGGAATGCTTTTTCACATCCCCGACACTTGAATTATGTATCTGTCTTTTCCGTTTTGGGGGCCACAATGCCAAGCAGTAGTTTCCAAATTTAGCGAGCTTGGTTTGCGAAGTGTAATAAAATAATTTAATTTCTTTAAAAATGTGTTGCTCTACTGAAGGCTTTGTGGTCAGAAAACCTGATCCCAGGTCCCTGCTGTGGGCGAGCTGTGGGCCTGTCCTGGGTAATGGCCGATTGATGCTCACACCTGGCCCCTGGCAGGTGCAAAGGACTCCACACATGGCCGCACTTCTGATGGGCTCTTCTTATTTGCTGTGGATTTTCTCTGATGTGCAATGCACTTGTTACAGATAGTCAGACTAACGCTTTTTTTTTTTTTAATTATAAAA
>JAQZBX010065128.1:0-16367 GCA_029593785.1 Cabassous unicinctus | reverse complement strand
TCTGAGTAGTAAGTGCCTTAGAGTAGGTCTATTCAGATTTATTCTGATTGGAGTAAGCTGTGCTTCTTGGACATGTAAATTCATTTTTCATGAAAGTTGTGAAATTTTCAGCCATTTTTTTCCTCAAATACTCTTCTGCCCCTTTTACCTTCTCTTCTCCTTCTGGAACTCCCATGCCATGACTGATTTTACACTTTGTGCTCTCTTTCAACTCCCTGAGCCCCTGCTCAATTTTTTCCCCATTCTTTTCTCTCTCTGTTCTCCCTCTTCAATTTTAGCTATTCTGTCTTTTACATCACTTATTCTTTCTTCTTTCATTTTTAGTCTGCATTTTTATGACTCTTAGGTGTTTTGGATCTTGCCTATGTTGTCTTTCATTCCCATGAGCTCTGCTATTTTTCTATTCAGGTTTTCAAATTCTTTTTTTTTTTCCTTTGCTCTGTGTCCTCTTGATGTCCTTTATCTCTTTAGCCATATTGTGTTTCAAGTCCTTGATTTGATTTAGGAGATTTGCATGAACCTTGATGATTAGCTGTCTCAAATCCTGTGTTACATCCAGAGCTTTGATATATTCCTTTGCTTGGGCCATATCTTCCATTATCTTAGTATGGTTAGTAATTTTTTGCTGATATCTAGGCATCTGATTATGATGGTGAGTTTAGTCTGATGCTCAATTTCTCTTTCTTGCTTAGGGATTTACTGGCAGGAGGCTGTGGGTTACTGCCATTCTTAGATTTTTGGTTGAAATTGTTCTAGTTCTTTAGCATTATTCCTATTAAATTGCTCATATCTGAACCATCTTCCCAGTAATGGGTTGTAGTCCTATTTCCAAAGGCTTTGAGGAGGGAGGCTGTAAAGGCCGGAAGAAGCCTTTCTTATTTATTTTCTTTATATTTTCTTTCATGCACTTCCTTTGTCCACCAGCAGATGGTGGGCTTTGGCAGCTTTCTTAATTTGAATCCAGTCAGAATATTTTTGAAAGTTTTCCTTTGGTAATGCTTTTCCTTTGAACCTCTCTTTCCTGGGTGGTGTTCTGCCTTCCTCTGGTGCCTTATATCCTAGAACATTTTTTCCAGGACACTTCTGTCTGTCCAGGGAGAAAAGTGAGAGGATTTCATGAGGTAACTCTTAGGCATTAATTTTAATTAGGTTAAGTTTCATTATTACAGGAATAAGCTTCATAAGTTTAAACCTTAATATTGAGTGCTTGGCATATAGGCCTATTTTTTTTTTCTTCTGAAGTGTGGCTTATATATTCTTGAGATTTTTGCCATTTTTTTTGAAAATTAGCAGGCTTCTCCAGGATGAAAGTTTAATATTTTGTTAGCTACTGTCTTGGCCTCTATCTATTGAGAAAACATAGCTATGACAACATTAACCCATTCATATCCCATAGAATTATGTTTTATGTGGATTTTCCCCATATATCACCTCACTATCAGCACACTGTAGGATTGACATTTCCTTATTATAGATCCTGAAAGAACATCCTTATTTTTGTATTCTTAACAACAATCCCTGACTACCCCAGAATTCACTGAATTATGCAGTAGCCCATTTTATCCTCTAGCTTTCTTTTTAGCCTCATCGGTGGGTCAGACTTCCCCCTTTCAACCACATTCACATTAACATTTCAGCGCTGCTAATTATAATCATGCTGCTGTGCCACCATAACCTCTATCCATTTCCAAACTTATGCAGTCAACCTAATTCTGCCAGATTATGCATCAGCTCATCAATCTCTACTCTCCTCCTTTCTTCTGGTAACCTATCTTCCAGACTCTGTCTTCATGTGCCTGCTCACTATCCTTTGTTCATAGTGAGATCATGCAATATTTGTCCTTTTGAGTCTGACTTATTTCAGTCAACATAAGGCCCTTGAGGTTCTTCCATGTTGTCACATGTGTCAAAACTTCATTCCTCCTTATAGCTGAATGATATTTCATCTTGTATATGTACCATATTTTGTTTATCCATTAATATGTTGATGGACACCAGGCTTGCTTCCATCTTTTGGCAATTGTGAGTAATGTTGAAAACATTGGTGTGTGTATATTTGTACCCCTGCTTTAAATTCTTCTGTGTATATATCTAGTAATGGGATTGTCAAAACATGTGACAATTCTATACTTATCTCCCTGAGGAACCACCAAAATGTTTTCCAGAGTTGCTGCAAAATTCTACATTCCCACCAGTAGTGAATGAATGTTCTTATTTCTCCACATCCTCTTTAAAAAACTTGCAGTTTGATTTTTTTTAAAATACCAGCTATTCTGGTGATGTAAATGATATCTCATTGTAGTTTTGGTTTGCATTTCCCTAATAATTATTGATGTTGAGCATCTTTTCATGTGCTTTTTCATGTGCATCCATGTTTCCTCTTTGGAAAATTTTCTGATTAAGTCTCTTGCTCATTTTAAATTATGATTTTTTGTCTTTTCATATTGAGTTGCAGAGTTTCTTTATATATGCTGGATACTACACCCTCATTGGTTATGTGGTCCCCAAATATTTTCTCCCATTGAATAATTTGACTTTTCACTTTCTTGACAAACTCCTTTGAAACACAAAATTTTAAATTTTAATATACTTTTTCTTTCACTGCTTACACCTTTGTTTTAAGGTTCATAAAACCATTTCCTACCACAAGGTCATGTAGATGCTGCCTACATTATCTTCTAGGAGCTTTATGACCCTGGCTGTTATATTTAGGTATTTGATCCATCTTGAGTTAACTCTTGTATAGGGTGTGAGATAAGGTTCCTCTTTCATTCTTTTGGATGTGGATATCCAGTTCTACCAGCACCATTTATTAAAGAGATTATTCTTTGTCATATGAATGGAGTTGACAGCCTTGTTGAATATCATTTGGCCATAGATTTGTGGGTCCATTTCTGATCTCTCTATTTGGTTCCACTGATCAATATTTCTATCATTGTGCCAATACCATGTGGTTTTTGAATACTGTAGCTTTGTAGAATGTTGTTTTTTGAAAGATTTATTTATTTCTCCCTCACCTCATGTTTGCACTTGCTGTCTTCTCTCAGTGTCTGTTTGTGGTGTGCTTTCTGTGTCTGCTGGTCTTTAGGAAGCAATGGGAACCAAACCTGGGAACTTCCATGTGGGAAAGAGACACCCAATCACTTGAGACACATCTGCTCCCTGTTTGTTGTGTCTCTCACTGTGTCTCCTTGTTGTGTCTTCTCATCTCATTATCTTGTTGCATCATGTCATTGTGTCAGCTTGCTGCTCTAGACCATCATGCCAGGCCATCATGTCAGCTTGTTGTTTTGCTTTTCTTTTTAGGAGATACTGGGAACTGAACCCAGGACCTCCCATGTAGAAGGCAGGCACCTAACTGCTTGAGCCCCATCTGCTTCCCCTGTAGAATGTTTTAAATTCTAGTAGTGTGAGTCTTGCAGCTTCATTTATCTTTTTCAAGATGTTTTTGTCTGTTTGGGGCACTTTACCCTTTGAAAAATATTTGATAATTCGCTTTACTATTTCTGTAAAAATGCTGTTGGGATTTTTATCAGGATTGCATGGCATCTGTAAATCAATTTAAATAAAATTGGCATCTTAATGATGTTTAGTCTTTCAATCTGTGAACATAGGATCTTCTTGTTTCTTAATATGGATTGCAGTTTTTTGCTAATATCTAGACATCTGTTTATCTTGATGTGTTTATTCTCTTGGTCAGTTTCTTTTTCTTGCTTAGGTTTTTCTTTTTGTGTGGTTTTATGTTAGGTTTCTTGGATGAGAGGGACAACAAAGAAAAATCCTTAAGTAAAAACAAAAAAAAAAATCCAAATAAAGCATGGAATTTAGTTTAAAATGATATCTCAATATTGGTTTATTAATTGTGATGAATATACTACAGTAATTTAAAGTATTAATAATAAGGAATGCTGGGTATGTGGTATGTGGGAATTCTTTATACTATCTTTGCAACTTTTCTGTAAATATGAAAATATTAAAATAAAAATTTATTTGAATACAAAAATTAAGTTCAATATATGGATACAAGAATGGATTCATGGATTGTAATGTAATAAAACAAGTATAGTAAAATGTTATTGGTAAACTCTAGGTGGTCGCTATACAAGTATTCAACGTAAAGATCCTTGAACTTTGATGCATTTGAAAATGTTCATTACAAAATGACAAAGTATGTTAATGTAATTTAAAATATTTGTCTTAGAACTCTTTTCTTTGTTATACAGCATTTCTTTTTTCTCTTTATTATTTACTGGCATGATTACATATGCAAACTTCAAAAAATAACTGTATTTATTAATGATATCTCTTCTGGGCATTGTACTATTTCATGTCATAACATTATTATTACTGAAAATAATTTTATCATAAAGAAGTATGGTTCAATATTATTTCCCCTGAGTATCAAGTCATGAGATATGCTACTACAGTGTACAACCTAGTGTGTATGACCCAGATTGTTCTGTGCTGAACTCCCAATCTGGTGGAAAGACTATGATGAAAAAAGAGTAAAGGTCATGCAGATGGTCTCATTGTAGTCTGCAGCAGGAATCTGCAAGGACATTGGAAACTTTTGCTCTGGCACCAGTCAGAACCCCAGGAAGCTGGAACAGGCAAGGGGAAGGGGTGATGTCCCCTGGTATCTGGGTGAAGAGCCCTAAAATCTGATTTTATAACTGATATCATGATTCTAGTTTTGTCTCTCTTCTTGGCTAGTCAGGAACATTGGGCTAAAGGTTCAGAAGTACCTTTATATAGTCTATTCATATTGTTGGAAAACAAATGTAAACAGCATTAATATTTTGTTGCCATTTATAAAACTTTTTAACAACTTCTTCTCATCTTCCTAATTTGAATTATAATTAATGAGATTCATGGCAGATGACCCCTATCCATTTGTTTTAATTTTTGGCTCAAATTTCCTGATTTTGTGGAAAAGCACAGAGGTACTTACCTTCTCAATTGCCTAGGGGGTTTCATTTACACATTGGAGTCATTGCATGTGGAAATGAAACTCCACTGTCTTAGACCCTTCAATGAGGATTTTAGAGGAGTGATGGAGGAGTTGAATAGCCAAGGCCAGCAACTTCAAATGGACTACTGGTTAAAATGACCCAAGTGACAGGGCTGCTCTCATTGCCACCTGGGCCTACTGCAGAGCCACAGTCAAAACTGAAAGTGTTGAAGCAGTGTTCCTGAGTGTGGAAATTGCTGCCTCCAAAACTAAAAGAAGCCTACCAGGCATTCTACTTCCTTGCTAATAGTGGGAGCCATGAAATGTGGTCATTTGTCCTCTATTTAGGAGGGGATGTCTCAGTATAGCCACACCTGTAACAATTTCACTGATCACATTATTTAATTCCCACCATTTGTAACACCAAGGCCTCCAAGGAACTTCTTGCTCACCTAGTCTAACATGATATAATTACCCTACAGTGAACATTTTAATGAGGTACTTTCTCCAAGATTCCAAGACGTATCTTAACATTATGAAAGCACTATTTCTGTGTCATTGCCAGCGTTTACTCCTGTATCATGGAAGAAAGCTCTCTCATGAATAAATTCTTCCTTATCCAACTTATACCCTTTGATTATTCACACTCAAGATCCAGTCCCAAAATAACTCTTTTGTCTGATGCTTATATATGTTGGCTAGATCCTGCAGCTTCTTTGAGGAATACTCTCTTTCCTACCTTAGAAGGCCTATTGTATATGTTGTGACTTAAGCCCAATTATTAGTCAAAGAAGGGAGGAGGTTAATATCCTGCAGTGGAAAGGGTGCTTTCTTGCAAGACAAAAATTTCTTCATTGATATAACTTAGGAGCAAATCTTCATGACCTAGGATTCAGTAATATATTCTCAGATATAACACCAAAAGCACAAGTAACAAAAATAGCAATAGATTATTTTGATTTTATCAACACTAAAACTTTTGTACATCAAAGGATATTATCTAGAAAGTGAAAAGTTAAATTACAGAATGGGAGAAAATGGTTGAAAACCATATTGTATAAGGGCTTAGTATCCACAATTTATAAAGAACTTTTACAATGCAATAACAAAGAGACAACCCAATTAAAAACCAGGTGAATAACTGAATGGCTATGTTTCCAAAGAAGATATACAAATGGATAAAAAGCTTATGAAATGATGTTCAATATCAATGGTTGTTAGGGTAATGCAAATCAAAACCATTATACAATGCCACTTAACACTCACTAGGATGGTTACTTTTTAAGAAAATAAGAAAGGAAAATAACAAGTGTTCAATAGACAGGATGTGGAGAAATTGGAACTCTAATGCATTGTTGGTGAGAATGTAAAATGGTGCATCACTGGAAAGCAGCAATATGGCAGTTCCTCAAAAGAATTAAATAGAGAATTACCATATGATAGAGCCATCTCACTCCTTGGAACATACAAAAAGATCGGAAAAACAGGGTCTAAAACAGACACTTGTGCATCAATGTTTATAGCAGCATTATTCACAATAGCAAAAATGAGAAAATAACCAAGTGTACATCAACAAATTAATGGATAAATGAAATATGGTACAAACACACAATGGAATATTATTTGACCATAAGAAAGAAAGAAGTTCTGAGACACCGTGAACCATGGGTGAACCTTAAAAACAGTGTGCTCAATGAAATAAATAAGATGCAAAAGGAAAAATATTGCATGATGTTACTCATTAGAAAGGTCTAGCAATAGCAAATCCAGACAGAAAATAAGTTAGAGGTTATCAGAGGGTGGGAGGAGAAGAAAGGAAGAGTATAGGCTTGGGGAGTATGAGTGTATGTAAATAAAATAAAAAATTTTGGATTAGAGATAGTGTTAGAGCTAAAATCAACGTTCAGTTTAATGTTAGCACTTGTGTTAGGTGCAGATTATAGTTAGGATTAGGGAATGTGTAAGTGTTGGGGTAAATCTTAGGTTTAGAGTTAAGCTTAAGGTGTCATTAGAGTTAGATTTAAAGATAGGATTAGAGTTTATTGTAGACATTTGGTTATGAGAAGGTGTGTTGGCATTAAAGTTCAATTTAGGGTTAGTGTTAGCTTTGCTTATGGTTAGGATTCTGATAAGGTTTTGTTAGGCTTAGGTTTAGGCTAAAGTTTATGTTTTTGTTAAGATTATGGTTAGATTTAAGATTCTGCTTAAGAATCTTGGGCTTAGGTTTGGATTAGTTTTAAGTTTAGGGTTAGGACCAGAATTAGGAGGTGGATTTGGGCTATACATTGCTTTAGGGTTAATATTATGGTTAGGTTAAGGGTTAGCATTAGGTGGGGCTGTATGTTAGGATAAGGGTTAAAGTTATGTTTGGTGTTAGTATTGATGTTAATGATTAGGTTTAGGGTGAGAATTATGCTTATAATTAGAGTTAAGTTTTGGGTTAAGTTTAGCAATAAGATAATACTTAGGGATACAGGTAATGTTAAGTTCAGAATTTGGTATATCATTCCGGTTTGATTATGGTTAGTTTCATATTAAAGTTAGGATTTGGGAAAGATATGGTGGGAGTTAAGTTTAAGGTTAAGGACAGTATTATTGTTTTGTTAGAGTAAGGTTAAGGTAAAAATAAATTGGGCATTTGCTTCAAAGGAGGGGGCTGTTAACAATTTTTCCTTCTTAATTTAAAAAAATTTTTTTACTTTTAAATTTTTTAACTCTAAAATTGAAGTTTATCATACTTACATGAACATCTGTAAATAATAAGTGTATAGTAAAACTTGTGAACTTACAAAACAAACATTCATAACATCATTCAAGACTCCCATACATTACCCTACCACTAACACCTTGCATTGTGGTGAAACAATTGTTACAAACTATGAAAGAACATCATCAAAATGTTACTACTAACTACAGCCAATATCTTATATTTGGTATATTTCTCCACTAAACCACCTGGTTATTGACACCCTGTATTAGTATTATATATTTGTTATTGTTCATAAGAGAATGGTCTCATATTTGTTCTGTTAACCACAGTCCATCTTCCACCACAGGATTCACCGTGATATACACTCCCATGCTTTGTACAATCCATTCTAAGTGCACACTCAATGGCTCTCAAATTCATCATAGAGTTGTGCTGTCATCACCAGAGTCAATTTTATAACATTTTCATTTTTTCAAAACAAAAAATCCCTTACCCCCTTATATACCTCTAATGTTGTCCCTTAGAATTGATGTAATATCTTCTTTTCCATTGCTTCAAAAATTTAAAATATTACTGTTTACTATAATCCATATGTTACATTATCTGTAATTTTCCCATGTACCACCATATTCTTATCACATTTTAAAACAAGAACTTTCTTATCCTATTAACTACAGTCTTCATCTACCACAAAAATCACTGTTACACAGTCCCTAGATTATTTTCTAGCTTCTTTCAATTGAAATATTACATCCACAGACTACACCTTTCAGGCACAATTACATTTATAAATTAGCAGTGTTAGTAATACTCACTATAATGTATTACCATCAACTGTATTCATTTCCACACATTTCCATTAAACTTTATTAAAAATTCTACATACATTAAGCATCAGCTCCCATTCTCAATCCACATTCTATGTCCTAGTAACCTATACTCTAGAGTTTACTTCCATGAGTTTACTCATCATTTTACTTCATATTATTGAGACAATACACTATTTTTTGTTTTCTGTCTGGCTTATTTCACTCAGCATAGTAATGTCCTCAAGGTTCACCCATGTTGTGATATGCATCCTGATTTCATATCTTCTTACACCTGAATAGTATTCCATTGTATGAATATACCACATTTTGTTTATTCACTCATCAGTTGATGGACACTTAGGTTGTTTCCATATTTTAGCAATTGTGAACAATGTTGCTATAAAAATCAGTGTGCAAATGACAGTTCATGTCCTTGCTTTCATTTCTTCTGAATATATTCCTAGTGACAGGATTGCTGGATCGTATGGCAGTTCTATATTTAGTTTTTGAGGAAGCTCAAATCTGTCTTGTACAAAGGCCCACCATTCCACATTCCCACCAACAGTGAAGGAGTGTTCCTATTTCTCCACATCCTCTCCAGCAATTATAATTTTCTTCTTTTGTAATAATAGCCATTCCATAAGAGGTGAATTAATATCTCAGTGTAGTTTTGATCTGCATTCCCTTAATAGCTAATGATGTTGAACATTTCTTTCACCTACTTTTTGGCCATTTCTATTTCCTTTTTGGAGAAATGTCTAGTCAAGTCTTTTGCCCATTTTTAAATTGGGTTTCTTGTCCTTTTATTGCTGGGTTGTAGTATCTTTTAAAATAACATGGATATCAAACTCTTTTTGGATATGTGGCTTCCAAATATTTTCTCCCTTTGAGTAGGCTGCCTTTTCACTTTCTTGACAAAGTCCTTTGATGCACAAAAGTGGTTAAGTTTGAGTAGGCCCCTTTTATTTATTTTCTCTTTTGTTGCCCATGCTTTGGCTGTAGGTTTAAAAAACCACCACTTACCATAAGACTTTGAGTGACTCATCCCTATACTAGAAGAGAAATAAGACAACAATGAAGTGAAGCAGTGTGGGGCTCCTGACAGGAAACAGGGCTTGATGGGTACAGATCCCCTTTACTTGTGGAGAATACAAGGTTTTGAAGGCCTGTTGGTAAGAAGGAGGAGGTGACAAATGCCTGAAGACATCATTATTTCTTTGTATATAAATCATTTCTTATTTAAAATTTAATTGCCATTAAAAAGTTTATTAGATTTTTCTGAAAGTAAAACATTTCAGCCATGGTCAAAAAGGAAAAATATGCTGGAGAGGATATTATTCAGATGCTTTAGCTGAAGATGGTAGGAAGACATCCAGAATTGCTTGACCCCAAACATCCCAAAACAGGGAGTTCATGTTTGGATATTGGGGATCCATAGAAGTAAAGCACTGCAAGAGCCAGGCTGCCTTGAGACCTTGCATCTTAATCAGGGCAATACTATGCCCAGGAAGGATTCTGCCCATCTGTGTCTCATCAGTGAATCAAAAAAAGGCCTCTGGGTATCTGCAGGCAGTTTCCATCTTCTAAAGTTCTCCTGTGGTGGCCTCATGGCTGTTGACAAATATGTCTAAGTTTTTAAAACAAGGTTTTAAAAAGAGAAGCTTTTGAGGTGTGTGTGGCTGGCTTCATGGGACAGTATTTTATAGCATACTCATCAAGTTCTCCCATTAAAAAAAAATGCTATTGTCAATTCAAAGAAATGATGGCTAGTTTCTTAGAAAAGCACTTGCCAAAAAAAGCCAATGAACCACTACTGAATTTTGTGTTAATAATGACCCCAAAACTTTTTTGAAAGCCTTTATTAGCACTAATTGTTTTTCTGTCAATTCTTTGGGATTTTCTATATATAGGATCATGTCATCTGGGAATAGAGAGAGTTTTACTTCTTCCTTTCAAATTTGGATGGCTTTTATTTCTTTTTATTCTCTAATTTCTCTTGCTAGAACTTCTTCTACAATGTTGAAGAGTACTGGTGAAAGCAGATATGGTTGTCTTGAACCCAAAATTAGGGGGAAACTTTCAGTCTTTCAGCATTGACATCAATTAATATTCCTTGAATTTCTTATGCTGAACCATCAATATATTTCTGGGAAAAATCCTCTTTGGTGATGGTGAATAATCCTATTAATATCCTGGTGAATTCAGTTTGTCAGTATTTTGTTGTTTTGCTTTTTTTCTGTTGTTGTTATTGTTCATAAGGATAATTTGTCTCAAATTTTCTTTTCCTATTCTATCTTTACCTATCTTTGGTAACAGGTAAAGCTAACCTCATAGAATAAGTTACGAATTGCTTTCTCCTCTTCATATTTTTGAAGAATTTGAGAAGAGTTGGTAATTCTTTGAATGTTTAGCAGAATTAATCAATAAAGCCATCTGGTCTTGGGCATTTATTTTTACTATTGAGTCAATCTCTTTACTTCTTACATGTCTGTTGAGATTTTCTAATCTTCTTGGGTCACTTTGAGGTATTTGTGTGTTTCTAGAAATATGTCCATTTCACCCAGATTATCTAATTTGTTGGCATACAATTGTTCATAATATTATTTTGTAATCCTCTTTATTTCTGTAAGATCAATTGTAATGTCCCCAAATTATATTTTGCTTTTAGTTATTTGCATCAGAGATTAAGAAGACTACGCTTATTTTTCAGAATATCCCTTCTGACCAAGTTACAATGGTTTCTAATAACTCATCTCTTTATATTCTTCTCAACTGTAGTTTTAAAATTGTATACAAGTATGCTTCTTCAATTTTCTTAATCTATTAACTTCTTTCATTTATAAACTTATTTGACACAAATTGCCATGTGTCTACCATAGATGAGGCATTAGGGGAAATATTGGGGATGTATTTATTAGTAAATCAGTAATGGTGGTGACAAAATCTGTTTTTCTTTTTCTAGCTCAAGCTTCCAGCCTTAGTCCTTGCATGCCAGTACTAGCTCCCTCCCCTCTCCTGACAACCTTGAAACCAATCTTGCAGCTTTAGGTCTGCAGAGAAAAACAACTTTGACTGAAAGGGAGAAAAGGGAAAAAGACAACCTCAGATCCTAGCTATACTAAATATTAAATTCACCCTGACATCTCCCTTTTCTCTTCCTCTCACCCCTGCTATCCAGGAACCTGAGAGGTTCCTAACTGGGTAATTCCTTATATTCCTCCTCAATCCTAGTCCTTACAAATAACAGGTAGCCTAATTACTGCAAAGGAAAACATTCCAAATGAAGTGGTGCTAATCTCAACCTCAGAAAATCCCTCACCACTTTCTGTGGAACTGAACATTCCTAAATTCAACCTCAATAAATACCACATCCATCCCAGTGATCAACTCCCGTTGTTGTCTTTCGTTCCTTTTTCCTCCAAACTTTTAGTAGCTTGCTGTCTCTGTTTCAGTGAAGTTGAGTTTTACTTTCTCTCCCCTGCTGTAGCAGCCCCTGGAAAAAAGTCATCCTTGGCGGTTTAATATTATCTGGTGCAGTTTTTGTCTTTGACAGTCCCTGATTGTTTGATTAATCAATCACACCAATAAACATCTCACACTGTGAAAAGATTTATGAAGAATATTAAACCATACTATAAAAGTAGTAAAGGCAACTAGGGATACTAATTTAGGATTCAGGGATTAGGGAATGCCTTCCTGGGGTAATGAGTGGTGGTATAAGTGGTAAAAGGAAATCTAGATATTTGTTTCATCTTTTGGTGACTAAAATGATAGGCTTTGATTCACAAATGTGCAGATGGAGAGAGATGGAAGGTAATATAAATCTTTCTCTCACACACTTTTGGAATGTTTTCTCTCATATAGTTTTACAAAAACACGTCTATTAGTCTATATATGGAATTATATGTATAGGTGTTTGATGCTTAGATGCAGATACTTCCTTACCTGACAGAATCATAGGATTATTGACTACTTTTGCCTCTGTGGCACTCGATGCTATCTGTCCTTTCCCCTCACCCCTACCCCTATGGCTTAGAATACAGCTCTCAAGATCTTGTGAGAATGGTGTGGTTTTGTTTTCTGCAAGGCAAAAATCTCTGTATTATTATCCAACCAGTATCAGGTAGAAATGCCACTTCAGCAGGCCCAAAGTGTTTAGAAGAATGTGGGGTTCAAGTATTTTTAAGAACGTTAATACATATGCCTTTTTCTATAGTCTCAGAATCTCATTCATTCCAAAATAAGGCCATTCCTTAGACAAGACCCACTTGCTGCGTTGAGGATTCTTCCTTCACTGGTGTTTTACTCCCTTTTCATTTAAGCTCTGAGCCTGATCTTCAGGTTGTCTGCTTTCTGGCTTCAAGAGATGAGAGTCTCATTATATACTGACAAGGCAGTTCTCTGGCTTTTACACTTATCATTAAATTAGTGGTTACTCACACTTGGTCTTTTATCATCTTTCTTTTCAATTCATTGATAGTAGCCAGCAAGAGCCATCCCATTGTCCTTAAATTACTACTTCCCTGACCTTCTGAGATGCCTGAAATAGTGCTACCTGCTGTCTGTCCTCTTCCAGTACTCCAGGGGTGATCGTTTTTTATAATTTCACTATTACTGGGCCAGGGACCCTCAGTTCTGGACCTACCACTAGTGAGAAGATTCTCATTCCTAGCCAGTGGCAGATGACTCAGCTCCAAGATCACATTTTAGATTCTTTTTTCAGAAAATGATCCCACTTCATTACAAACTTTATAGGTCAGATTCCTTGAGACTCTCATACTCTGAGGTATGGCTGTAGGGGTTATTGGGGAAGGCTTTCAGGAAGGGTCAGTGAGGAAACCAGATTGGGGAAAAAGTTCAACTGCAGATCACTTGTGACAGTGGACTCAGTTGATCTCACAGGTAGTGTGATGATTAACTTTCATGTATCAACTTGACTAGGTTTTGGTGTCCATTTATTTGGTCAAGAAAGCACTGGCCTGATTGGTTCTGGGAGCTTACCTTGTGAATTTAAACCATTAGTCAGTTTATTGTGTCTATAGCTGATCTCATCTACTTCAACAAGAGAGAAAGCCTTCAGGAATGAGAGAAATCTCATGCAATCAGTTGAAGGCCTTAAAAGGAGAAGTGCTGATTTCAACAGCCAGGGAGAAGAATTTCTATGTCAACTTCAGCCCACCAGATTCTCTTGGGGGATTCAACATCACCTTCAGGGGAGTTTTCTCCTCTGGGTTCTTTTTCTCTGGAGAACACTGAATAATGCAGGGAGCTCTGAAGCTGGCATGGCCATTCAAAGATGACCTGAATTCAGAAACAGGGATGTACTTTCTACCTTTGCATCACCTGGTTACTAGATGTATGCTTTCCCTAAGGAATGGATGTAAATTTGGGCCCTCTTTACCCAAAACACATAGTGGTCCACCAAGAGCCATCCCAATCCCTAGCACGGCTCCCTGTCACCTCCTCAAGGCAATTACTGTGGAGGATATCAACTGTTAGCTGACATTTCCAGAATCTGGTGGAATGAGGGCATTGATCAAGAATCGACTACAGATAGCTTGTCCAGGGGTACTGGAACAGACAGCCCAAAACATGAGATTTTCAGAGCTGAAGATGGAACTGTCCAAATCAAACCAAGATGTTTGTTACCTTGGAAGCTCTGGCCTTAACATGCTATAGGGAGTTACAAATTTCCCAAATACAATTTTATTGGTAATTTTTAATATAAATCAGTAGAATGTGTAACACTAGTTAAGATGCTGGGCCACTGGGTGAACATTCAAAGAACTTCAATGTTCTAAAGGCTACTAGAATATTTTTACTCTTCAGCAGGTGAGTCATTGAACTGGAATATTAACATCTCTTAAGTCATGGCCCCAACAACAAAAAAGAGAACCAGCTCAAATAAGACCACTGCAAAGAAAGTAAAGGATCATATCAAGTATCAAACATCATAGACACCAGGTCGACTAGCAAGAGCAGTAGAATCACTGGGGACCTTAGCAAATATAAAATTCCATTAGCAGAAATGCTGGTTTAGTATGCCTGGGTGGGGGCAGGAGACCACTGGGAGCTGGCTTTTTGACAGGATACATAGGGGATCCTTATGCAAGTGACACCAGACCACACTATGGAAGACACTGCACTGTTTCTGTCATCCACTTTTTCTTTTAATCCATTAAGTATCACCAATTATGTATTTGAATTTCTAGCCATCCTGATTACCTGGTAAATTACAGAAATCCCAGTTTAATTTGAGTGTATCATAAGAAATGAATATTTTTTAAAACTATGTCCCAGGGGAATATATAATAATACAAAAATAATATAATCATATTATAATTTTATCAACTACTATAATAATGTTATTTAATAATATTATAAAATAATATATGATATTTTACTATAATAAATTATAATATTTTAAACATAATATTATAAAATAAATCAGCCATTGTTTATCTGAAGTTCAAATTTAACTGGGCATCCCCTATTTTTACTTGCTACATCTGGCAATCTTGCTATCAAGGGAATTTTCAATCATATGGAAAAATGGAAAGAAAAGCAGAATAAACCCATATGTCATCATCACTCTTCTTGGAGAATTATCAACATTTTGAAACAATAAACTTCAATTTAAATGTTTTGCCTATTGTGCTCCATACTGTGGGGGAAATAGAAAAAAATTGTATTGTTCCCTTAGTAACCTTATCACCACCTTTCGGGAATAAGGTAAACATTTATGAAACAAGTAGTGAAGAATTACACTCCAAAGTCTGTGATGCTGACTGCATGTTTTATAGGAGTTCCCAGAAGGGAGAGCCAGTTTTGACTGTGGTGATCTTGGATGAGTTGAGGCAGGAGTGGAGATTGTATTGGGTCTGGTAAAATCTATATAACAAAAGAAGAGATGATCAGGATTTCCAGACAGAATAGCCATCATAGCTAGGTTTGATTCATCCCAGATCTTTAAAAGCATTTGAAAGCACTCACCCCATATGCTTCACTTTGCAATCCTCAGGGCTTAGAGCAGTGTCCCTCACCTGACCAGTACACATCAAGTTTGGCTACAAATTGTATAATCAGGACATGTGAGCTCTTAAAATAGTAAGTGTGATGGCTTTTCAACCTTCTTGGTGTGACTCATTAGTTAACTTCTAGAATATGTTGCTTATGATATCATAGGAACATTAACTATTTCCTTGATTGAAAGTAGACCTGGAGTGAAATATAATTGATAAAAGAAAAAAATTATGTTCAGTTAGCCATCTTTAAACCAATGCTTATGAAAAGGCATGAGTACTTGAATCTATATGTGCATGTCAAATAATTAAGAAAAATAAAGGATTATGAATACCTCAATGTTTAAATTTCATTGAAAATTTAAAATGGTCTATTTTTCTAAGTGAGTGGCAGTAAAACAAAATATAGAGTATTATACACTCAGTTTTTCATTCCTCTCCATTATAATTGCATCTTGAAGTACTAAGGATACAAATTTTAAAAAGTATCTCCTTGACATATCATATGGATACAGATCAAGGAACATCAAATGAACATTATATCTCCAGATGACCCCTTCATGCTCACTTTTAGTCACCTCTCCCCACTCACAAGTTCAACAATTATCCTGATTTATATTGAATACAATACTTTTTTACTTTATATATATATATATAGTGTCATGCAGTGTGCACTCAAGTAATGATAATTTTTAAATAACTCTTTTTATTGCTCATGTAATATACACAGCATTAAAACTGGGAAATACATCTTAATTTTTAATTAGTTTTTAGATTGTACATAAGTCTCTATGCAATTTATTTGATGGAGTTTATAAGCTGTTTAGAGGACTTGCATTAAAAGAAAAGTTCCCATTACTTTGTGAGATTTCTAC
>JAQZBX010065127.1:0-16364 GCA_029593785.1 Cabassous unicinctus | reverse complement strand
ATTTTTCAGAAGAGTTAAACAGGATTTGTGTTAGCTCTTTCTGGAATGATTGGTAGAATTCACCTCTGAAGACATCTGGGCTTTTCTTGGTTGGGAGGTTTCTGATGACTAATTCAATTTCACTACACTTGATTGGTCTGTTGAGTTCTTCTCTTTCATCAATGTACTTTGCATGTGCATTTCTAGAAATCTGTCCATTTCATCTAAGTTATCCATCATATTGGCATACAATTTTTCAAAGAATCCTCTTATGATACGTTTTAGTCCTGTGGGATCAGTGGTTATTTCCCCTCTCTCAGGCCACTAGCAACCATCTTAGGCTGACAGTGCTCACCAAACAATTACCCCATGGCCCACCCTCCACAGGTAAGGTATCTGGATATAGAGAAACAAAACATAAGATAAAATAAAATAATAAAATAAATAAAAAATGTAAAATTGCCAGCTGCCTTTCCCAGCTCCCCTTTCCCTCAGGCCAGTTTTGCACCTGCCAGCCTACACCCTGATTGTGCCAGTTCCTCATTCCCAGGACAGTTGGGGGTGACAGTCCTCCTGATCAACTTCTCCTTCCCTTCTCCCTGGAGCTGCTTCAATTCAGGCTCCTGTCTCTCCTTTTCCTGGGAAATGGCTGAGATCAGGTCCACCCACCCTATATTCTCTCCTACCCTCTTACTCCTCTTTCCCCCGCAGCTGGGTAGGTGCCAGTCCCCAAACCTGTTTGCCCCA
This sequence comes from Cabassous unicinctus, assembly GCA_029593785.1. NCBI lineage: Eukaryota > Metazoa > Chordata > Mammalia > Cingulata > Chlamyphoridae > Cabassous > Cabassous unicinctus. The sequence continues at coordinate 15,638 of JAQZBX010065127.1, read as the reverse complement.
CAGTTCCCCTCCCCTTGAGAGCCTGCTGGGCACTGGGACAAAACCCTAGTTGCCTCATGGCTTTCCTCACTATCGGAGCCAGCTGAGCACTGGTCTTACAGCCAAATCTCTTGATCAGCTTCCCTTTCCACCTGAGCTGGCTGGGCATTGGCATGCCTGCCCTATCTCCCATGGCTTCCCTCTCCCCCAGCCAACTGGGTTCCCACTCTCCAGCGCACCTCTCCAATTGCCCCTATGGTCCCATGACTTCCCTTCTTCCAGGTATGCCTGCCTACCTTCCCACAGTTTCTGGGAGAGGAGTGCAGCCTGCTGTTCCCTACTCTGCTATCTTAAATCCTCTCTATGTAATTGTTTTAATGTAGACAATCATTTTGTCTGCAAATAGAAATGGCTTTACTTCTTATTTTCCATTCCAAATTAAAGTCATTTTCTTTGTTTTTCTTGCTTTATTAGAATATGTCTTACTTCTTGCCTACATAAAACATCCAGTACAACGTTTTAAAAGTGTAATGAGAGAAGTCATTTTTGTCTTATTCCTTATCTAAGGTGCAAATCTTTTAGTTTTTTCTTATAAGTATGTTGTTAATTTTAAGTTTACTGCAAACATCTTCATTAGGATGAATTAATTCCCTTTAGTTCTAGCTGTGTGAGAGTATTTTAAAAATCATTATGTATGGATTTTGAATTTTGTCAAATGTTACTTCCATTTGTATTGAGGTGATCATATATATTTTTTCTTCTATATATTTGATATGGTGAATTACATTGTTTGACATTTACATGTGGAAACCAATTTGTATTCTACACGTAAACTTTCCCTTGATTGTGGTGTATTGCCTATCTCATATATTCTCATATTTGATTTGCTAGAATTGTGTTGATGAATTTTGTATCTCTAACTATGAGGACTATTCTCTCATTTGTTTTTCCTTTAATATCTTTTCCCAGATTGACATTGGGGTAACACTTGCTTCATAAAATGATTTAGAGCATGTTCTTTCATTTTTTGCTCTTTTGGAAAAATTTGTGCAGAGCTGATGATATTTCTTTCTTGAATCATTGGTAGAATTCACCTGTGAAAATATATGATTCTGGATTTTCTCTGCTGGAAAGATTCTAACTATGAATTTACTTGTCATAATAGATGTGGGATTATTCAGATTATCTCATTTTTCTTGAATAATCTTTGAAAGTTTGGGTAAATTTGCTCTTCTTTTTTATTTTTCAGGGTAAATCTTTGATCATTTAGACTTTTCCTCCAAATATAAGCACTTAATGGTAGAATTTCTCCTCTAAGCACTGCTGTAAGTGCATCCCACATTTTTTGCATTGTTTTCAATTTGTAGTTAATGTAAAATTTAAAAATGTTAGTTTTATTTATAGCCCAGTATATAGTCTCTCTTGGCAAATGTTCCATGTACACTTAAAATAATGCCTTTTCTCTCCTGAATTTGGGTCTTGTGCTCTAGAAATGTTATGTAAGCATAATTAGTTCACAATGTTCTTCAAGTCTTCTCTACAGTAACTGATTTTCTGTCTACTAGTTTTGTCAATTACAGTTTTGTATTGGTCTGTTTCACCTTTTTTTCCTTTCAATTTTTGCTTCATGTGTTTTAATGCTTTGTTGTTAGGCACACACATTTAGAATTGATATTTTTTTTCTTGGAGAATTGATGCAATTATCATTGTATTATGTTGCTTTTTAAGCTTTATAATATCCCTTTTACTGAAGTCTACTTTTTATGATATTTAGAGAGCTACTCCATTTTTGTTATGCTTATGTTAACATGGTGATTCTTTTTCTATCCTTTTTTGTTAAAATTTTATATCTGTGTATTAAAAGGGATTTCTGGTAAAGAAGCTTGCTTTTACATTCTACCATGTAATCTCTTTCTTGTAAACCACATAATAAACTATTATTCATATATTTAAGTTAATATTTACAATATTGTTAGCTGTTTGATATTTGAAACATCTTAATTTCTATTTCTTATATTCTCCCTTTTTTGTTATGGAACATTTTTCTAAAATTCCACTTTTTCTGTCTGTTGACTTATACTTTATTCTGTTTTTCAAAATGCTTTTTTTGGTTGCTCAAAGGCTCTCCATATCTCACGACAATTTAATTGAGCTCTATTTTCAAGTAATATTATACAACTTTAATTTTAATATAAGGACCTTACAACTCTATGTTGCCAATCCCTCCCTCTAATCATTTGTTTTATTATTGTCATATCTTTATTTTTACATATTGTGTAAACATTTAATATATTGCTATTATTTTTGCCTTAGAAGTCAGTTATATTTTACAACAATCCAAAATGAAATATTTTAAAGTGCAAATCCAATTTTCCCTTTGATATCATATTATTTGTGCCTAAAGTACTTCCTTGTTTCTCACAGAAGACTGTAACTGGCAATACATTTCAATAGTCTTTGATTTATCTCAGAAATATTTCATTTCTCCTAAATTTTATATATATATATATATTTACTGATTACAAAACTCTAGGATGGTATTTAATTGTATCACACTAACTCAGGCAAACATTTCACACCAAACTTCCTTTGTAATATGAATATCAACATGAGAGATAATATTTTCATTTTTGCTTCAGGCTAATTGTGCCCAACAAGTATTGATAATCATGTTCAAGTCACTAAAACACTTATTATCATTTTTCTATTTCTACAGGCAATACATCACAAACTTTAATTCCTAAAATAACAATCACTTATTTAGTTCAATATTTTGTTGAGTATTCATGATCTGGACAGCCCTCACTTGATTTCAGCAGGATTTGTTCATATGTCTACAATCATTTAGATTAGTTGGGAATTCACTGGTCTAAAATGTCTTCAAGTACACGTCTGACTATTGGCTGTCTACCTGCTAAGGCATCTTAGCTTTCCTGCACAAAGTTTCTCATCCATCAGCAGAGTAGCCCAGGCTTGTTCACATGGTAGCAGCTATCTAATTTCAGTAGGTGTGAAAACTGCAAGATTTCTTGAGACCTGTGATAAAAACCAGCACATCACCTTTTCTGCAACAAGAGTTGAAAACCATGGAATTGATGGAAGCAAGAAGAGATGAAGTGTTCATAGATTTTGTAGATTCTGGGAGCTTCTCCTTTTTTTCCTCTTACCAATGGGCCAAATTACTGTGAGAAATATAATCTACATTTTTATTTCGCTTTAAGATTGTGAGAGTGAACTGAAAATTTTCTAAAATCTCTTCCTGCTATAAAATGTTTGGATTCTGTCAGCATAATCAACCATTTTCAACATATTGTCCTAATGAAGTCAAGGAAAGTCGGGGATGAAGGATTCCTCTAGGTTCTTTACTATGTTATATAAAAGAATTTAAGATCATGCTGGTTTAGTTAGGCCAGTAGTTTATTGAGAAATGGGAGAAGAGAACAGGATTAGGCACCTGAACCTGCAGGTGTGGGCTTCTCTAAGCAGAGAGAGCATTTTGAGCTTGTGGGACTATCTTTAATGAGCTATTACTTACTTTTCCCTTTCATAATGTTGGGAAAGGGACCTTAGCTATTTGCTGTTCTGATTGGTTACCCCACCACTTAGTTTGCCAGGGGGTCAGTGGTGAGGCCTCTTGAGGATATTCAGGGCTTTCCCTTGACCCTGAATGAGATCTCATTCCAGTTGTTCCAAATGGGGTTCTTGTGCGGTCCTTCTGGCAGCCTGCTTGGTGGTGATCTTTCCCTCAGGAGGTTTCTAGGAGGGATTCCATGGCCATTTTTTACCAGGTCTTAGACTCATCTTCCCTTTTCCTAAACTAACCAGTCTCACTCTCATTTAAGATGACAAAAATTACTTTTTAAAGTTATTAATAGGCAGTCTGGGAGAACATGGCTGCTCCCAGTCTCCCTCTTGGGCTGGCACCCTCCTGACAGTGGCCCCTACTCTGCACACTCTGCCATTTGCTCCTCCCACCTGGTAGCCACAGAGATCAATTCAGCCTCTACTTCCCACTGTCCTTGCCACGCCATGTAGAAGACGTCAAACTGAGAGAGTCTTGACTTGCAGATAGCGATGGCGAAGGCATGGCCACCCAGCATGGACTCTCTGTCCAGTTAATGTGTTAAGAACCAATGACATTTGAATATCAGAAGTGAAGATAAAACATCTCAACAATTATAATAGTCTCCATTTCTCATTCAGAGAGTTCAGTGTGTACAAAATCAGCTTCTGTTATATCATCAGATTCCATTTCAACTTTGCAGACAACTTTTCTCCTGATGTGAGGGTCCTAAGGGAGTCTAACAAATTAGTAGAAATGGAAGACCCACCCTTGCTTTCAGGAGAAAATATTGAAGACATGGCCAAAAATGTAGTTTATATATGACCATTCCCTAGTATTGTACAAGAACTCTGTCACAATTACAGGCTATATTTCAAAAGCATGGAACAGGACTCTCCATTTGTTTTAGATACTTCTAGAAAAAAAAAGAGTAGAAAAAAGTGGTGGTGCTTCCAGTCGAGGTGAAAATTCTTATATACTAGAAACTGTGTTCAAGGGTATCTGGAATTTACAGTTTGCTCATAAATCTGAGGGGCGAACAAGAAGATCCATATTTGAGAATCTAATGAAATATGCACTTCCTGTCTCTAATAACCTGCCCCTCTTTGCTTTTGAAGGCAAAAATTCCCTGAAAATGTGAGGAAACTATATGATCTTCTTTTAGAGTATAGAAAGCAAAGAATTCTAATGAAAACTGGAGAATAACTAAGATAAATAAATGATATGAGCTGTGCAACACATACCCCACTGTGTTGGCTGTGCCAATAAATATTCCTGATGAAAAATTGAGGAGCATGGCATCATTCAGATCCCAGTTTTATCATGGATTCATCCTTAGAATAAAGCCACAATTACTTGATGTAGCCAGCTCAGTGTGTGAGTGGGAAGCAGAGCAAAGATGAAAAATACCTTCAAGCCATCATGGACTCTAATGCCCAGTCTCATAAAATTTGATGTCCGGCCAAGTGTTAATGCTGTTACCAATAAGGCAAAAGGTGGAGGTTAGGAAAATAAAGATGCTTAACAAAATACAGAGCTAGTTTTTCTGGACATCCACAATATTCAGGTTATTAGAGAGTCATTATGAAAATTTAAGGAGATTGTGTAACCCAACATTGAGGAAACTCACTGGTTGTCTAACTTGGAATCTACTTATTGACCAGAACATATTAAGCTTATTCTTGCAGGGGCTCTTAGGATTGCTGACAAGGTAGACACAGGGAAGGCACCTTTGGTAGTCCACTGCAATGATGGTTGGGACCACTCAGCTCAGCTAACTTCCCTGGCCAAGCTTATGTTGGCTGGATACTATCAAACCCTTCAAGGATTTGAAGTCCTTGTGGAAAAAGAATGGCTAAGCTTTGGACAACAATTTCAACTAAGAGTTGGTCATGGAGATAAGAATCAAGCAGATACAGATAGATCACCTGTTTTCCTTCAATTCATTGTCTGTGTCTGGCAAATGACAAAAATTCAATGACTATTTTCTCATTACTATTTTGGACCACCTATATAGCTGTTTATTTGGAATGTTCCTCTGCAACAGTGCACAGCAGAGAGGAAAAGAGAACCTTCCCAAAAGGACTGTGTCACTGTGGTCTTTCATAAATAGCCAGCTTGAAGACTTCACTAATCCCCTCTAGGGGAGCTTTTCCAATCATGTCCTTTATCCAGCAGCCAGCGTGCGCCACCTAGAGATCTGGGTGGGATATTACATAAGATGGAATCCACAGATGAAACCCCAGGAGCCCATTTAAAACTGATATAAAGAACTTTTTGCTAAAGGAGCAGAATTTCAAAAAAAAAAAAGCTGATGAATTACAGAGAGAGATTTCCAACCAATCAACCTCATCCTCAGAAAGAACCAGTTCTCCTGCACAGTGTGTCACTCCTATCCAAACTGTTGTATTAAAGGACTGCTAGATAAGAATATATCATTGCTATGAACTCTTGATTACAATGGCAGGTTTATGAGTAGAAAGTCTTCTGAATTTAGAACCCATCTGTGAGAGATAGTTCAGTTACTTTATTTATTTTTAATTTCTCTAGGATGTGTTTAATTGTAGCAGTGCAGGTGGTGTAAGTGAAATAACCCCATATATAATTATATGATTATACCACTAATCTTATAAGGCACCCAAAGGACATTAAAATACTTCATTCCTGGATCTGCACTGGGTTTTTTTAAAAGAAAAATACTATCTAGAAATTTTGACACCTGGTTAAACTAAAATACAAATCATTTAGAAATGTACCTCTAATGTAGCTCATTAAAGAGGAAGTAGAATCACAATGTTCAAACCAAATCAACACTATCAACACTGAGATTCTGCAGTATCATATATATTGGGCTTCTTGGTACCCCTTCCCCAGAATGGGGTTTGCTATTTTGTTATAATTTATTATGTTGTAATTTATTTACTTTGGTCACTTTTAACATTCAAATTTTTCATATAATGGTAGCTAAAAATTATTGCTATTACTGATATACTTACTTAAGATATATTAGATAGATGTTCCAAAATGATGACTTATAGAAGGAGGTGCTGGGGTGAGGGGAAATTGGTAGCTGTCCAGGTGTTCAAAGAATCTTGTCTACATCCTTCAGATTAACTTCCATTTGTCCAGTTAACAGAAACATCATGAAAGATACATTTTTAAAAACTCATCATCTACTCCATTCCATTTCACTTAATTTTTTTTCTGTCCACAGAGATTAAATGGTGAGTTTTGAGGCAATACTTAAAAATTTTACTAGAATTGATTTTTTTCTGAAATCTGTATAAAAAGTTTGTGGTGAGAAGCAGTACTACGCTCTTATTTTACATGAAATAGTTTACTACTTTTCCCCTTTGCAAATTCTTTAATTCCACTGAATGATTAAGTCTACCAAAGAACACCTTGCATATGAAGATGTATTACAATCTTAATGTCAGTAAAGGAAATCTTGCTTCACTGTTAATAAAAAAAATCAGCACTAGTGTATACATTTGACTCCCTGATATCTATTTTACTCTATATAAAGAGCCATAAATAATATACCATAACAAAGGAGCTTCTTGTCCTTTGGGTCTTTAATTAAAACTTTGTCTTTAAAAATGTTATTAATAAAGCAAAGACATGAAAATACAATGTAAATTGAATTTTTCTCAAATGTTTTGGAGAACTCTCCATAGAATTATGCCTTTAGCTTATGCAGCAGTGACACAGATGTTATGTTAAATGAGTGGCTAGTTTTAACTTTAAAATATCTTTCATTTTATGTTCACCTATATGTTTCTTGCACGTAATACTAAAGCTGAGACTACAAAATATGGCTGGCAGAACACTTCAAAGTTTACATGTAAGGTTTTGGTTGAATAAACAAAATTATATTTATTTCATTTCTAGAGATGATATTAGCAGAGTGCATTACCATTTATCTAATAACATAAAATTCTCTTCATCTTCATAAACTTGTACCATTTCAACAATTGTAACAAAGTGAACACTATATATCAGAGAATTTTTGCCTTAAGCAACACAAAATATTTTTTAAAAGCTTAGAAAGATCTAAAGCTTATCTCTAGAGCACATCTGCTACTGCTATTATGTTACATAAAAGACATTTGCCATAAAAATGCAGGCAGTCTACTAGCTAATTCCAAATGTCTAAGTGAGTGCCCTATCAAAAAAATCATCCAAAATTTGAGGAAAATGGACACCGTGAAAGAGAAGAAGTTGCAACCAAATGAAGAATATACACCCGAAAAAATGGTTATTAGCACAAGAATAACAGAAAATCAAAAATTTTATATGAATATACTGTATAATAGTCATTTTTTAAAGTTTCATACTTAATTCACTCTCTTTAATAATAATGCCACATGATCTTCTCTCTTCCCAATCTTCTTCCACACAATCCTCACTCTCTGCTGATGGCATTAATTGTTCTAATCACTGAGAATGTTGAAACAGATTCCCATACGGTAAGTACTCATTGACCAGCATTTACACCCTTATGCTCTGTTGGAATTCTTCCTGCTACTTATATTTGAGCTTTCCAGGCTTCCATCTAAATGACATCTAATCATTTGCTTCTCAGATATCATTTTCCCTGAACTTTGCTAGGCATTTCTCAATCAGTTGTCTACCTTCTTTCATCTATATTTCACTCTCTACAAAATAAAACCATTGGTTAAAATATCAATTACTTTTCTAATATTAAAAATATTTCTTTTACTTTTCTTGCCGAGTATGGTTCTTTTGCATCAAATCTCTACAAAGTAGTTTTCTATACACACTGATTCAAATAAATCTACTTCTATTTCATACTATACTTACAAAAAATAGAATCTGCCTCACAACGTTATGAAAACTATTGTCAACACTAATAATGACATAAATGTTGGTAAGTAAAACGGTCCATTCTCTATCCTTGTTCTAGAAAAATATTTGGCAGCATTTGAAATGGTTGATTACAAACCCTTTCGTCTCTCAGCTTGCAGTCACTACATTTTTCTTACTTTCTTTTTCTTTTTTATAATGCAACTTTTTAAAGGTAATTTAGATTCATACACAATTGTAAGAAATAATAACTATCTTTATATCTTCCCCATTTCCCCCAATGATAATATCTTGTAAAAGTATTTTAAAATATTACAACAAAGATATTGACATTGATCGAGTAATAATACAGAACTTTTCTGTTAAGAAAGCTTTCTTATGCTGCTCTTCTCTAGCCACATAAAATTCCTTCTGCCTCCATCCCATTCTTAACACTTGGAGACCACTAATCTGATCTACATTTCTATGAATTTGTGATTTCAACAATGAAAAAAATTAATCATACAATCTGCAACCTTTCATAACCTTTTGGGATTGTACTTTTCACTCAGCATAATTCTCTGGAGATTCATCCATGTTGTTATGCCCATAGATAGTTTGCTCTTTTTAAGTGCTAAACAGTATTCCATGGTCCTGCATTTGTTTAACCATTCATCTAGTTTAACCATTCATCCAGGCTGTTTGTATTTTTTGGCTTTTAAAAACAAAGCTGCAGTAAACATTTATGTACCAGTTTGGTTTTTCTTCCAACATAAGTTTTAATTTCGTTGGGATAAATGTCCAGGAGTGCAATTGCTAGATAGTGTGGTTGTTGCATTTTTGTTTATTTAATAAGAAACTTCCAAACTGCTTACCACTTTTTCTGTACCCTTTTACATTCCTAAAAGCTATGTATGAGTGATCCAATTTCTTCGTATCCCCGAGAGCATTTGGTGGTGTTAAAAGTTATGTGCATATTATTTTATGTTATTTAGCCATTCTTATAGGTTTGTAGTGATCCCTCATTGTGGCTTTAAGTTACGTGTTCCTAATGACTAAGAATATTAAATATCTTTTCATATGCTTAATTTCCATCTGTATATCCCACTCAGTGAAATGTCTTTTCATGTCGTCAGCCATTTTCTAATTGAAATGTTTGTTTTTCACTACTGAGATTTGAAAGTTATTTATATATTCCAAATCCTACGGTTTTGTTGGCTGTGTGGTTTGCTAATATTTCATCCCACTATGCAGCTTGTCTTTTTATCTTCTTAAGAGGGCATTTTTTCCAAGTAAAAGTTTTTACTTATGATGAAGTCCAGTTTATCACTTTATCCTTTTTATGGGTCATACTTTTAGTGTGAAGCCTAAGAATTCTGACCAGCCTGGGAGATTGAAGATTTTCTCCCCTTGTATTTGTTTTTTCCTAAAAGTTTCATTTTTTTCATTTTCCACTTAAGTGATCTGTTTGTAGTTGTTTTGTACTAGGTGTAAAACCTAGATCAAGTCTCCCCTCCCAATGGATATCCAATTACTCCAGCACCATTTATTGAAAAGGTCATTTTTCTTCTTAATGATCTGTTTTTCACATTTATTACAAATAAGTTGGAAAAATTGTATGAGTCTAATTCTGGGTTCCATATTCTGTACCATTGATCTATATGTCTATTCTTCAACCAATACCACCCTGTCTTGACCACTGTTGAAACTGTGTAGATTGTTGCTTCTGATTATTTTTCAAAATTTTTGCAGCAATTTTATTTCCTTTGCTTTTCATATAAATTTTAGAATAATTTTGTCTGTATCTACAAAAAAAGTTCCAAGGACAGAGTGAAATTCTGACCAAGTATATACCAAAATGATAACTGATTTTGATGAAACTCTGGATCTAGAGTAGTTACTGAAATGATTTAAGGCATTTGGGATGTTATGATGGAACAAATGCATTTTCGGTGTAGAAATGAAAAATGTCTTTTTGGGGTCCAAAAGGCAAATTATAGGGTATTGAGTAATGTAACACAGTAAACAAGTTCTTAATTTTAATCTACATTTCTGTGAGTATGAACCCACTTATAGATGTTATTTTTTAAATATTTTGGAAGATGTTATTTTTAGTTAAGATGTGACCAACCAAACAAGTATGGGCTTTAATCCATATTACTGGCTTTATAAAGAGAACCTGGAGGTCATAGGAGCCAGAATGGAGAAGACATTGTCATGTGATGGGAAGTAGAAACAAATGTGGGAACCCCAAGTAATGCTGACAGCTAGCATCAAAATATTTCTGACTCTAGGAGTAAGAATGTCCACCTATACTTTGATTTTGGACTTCTTATTAGCCTCAAAATGGTGAGCCAAAATTTTTCTATTTTTAAGCTAAAACCAGTTTGTGATATTTGTGATAGCAGCTCTGGCAAGCTATGATACTTTGTTTCTCTTTCATCATTAAGTATAATGATATCTGTAGGGTTTTTTATAGATGTTCTTATGTTCTTTATCAAACTGAGGAAGTTACCTTCTATTCTTATTTTTCTGAAATTTTTGAATTTCTCAAATGTTTTTTCTGCATCAATGGTTACAGTTGTATGATTTTTATTCCTTTGTTTATATGGTGGTTTGCATTCATTGATTGTCAAATATTGAACCAATTTTGCATACTGAGAATAAACCTTATTTGAACAGCATGTATGATTCTTTTTCTATATTACTGAACTCTATTTTCTTTTGTTAAGGATTTCTGTATCTATATTCACACAGGATACTGGTTTGTAATTTATTTTGAACTTTCTTTGTTGTGGGTATCGTGATGCAATGCTTATTCACAAAATGAATCAGGAAATATTATTTCTTCTTCTAATTTCAGAAAGAGGTATAGAATTGATGTTAATTCTTCCTTAAATATTTGGTAATATTTCCGGTGAAACCATATGGGCCTAGAAATTTCGTTCTTAGGAGCTTTTAAATTACAAATTAATTTTCACTAACATTTTATAGGACTCTTAAATAAATTTTCTATTTCCTCTTGAGGGAGTTGTGGTACTTACTGTGTTTCAAGGAATTGGTTCATTCTGTCTATGTTGTCAAATTTATTTCTGTGGAGTTGTCCATAGTATTCCTTTATTATTTTTTATGTTTGCTGGATCAGTAGTGACATCCCTGTTTCATTCCTGATTTGGGAATTTATACCTTTTATCTTTTTTTCATTGTTTGTCCTACTAGAGGTTTATCGATTTTATTGTTTTTTATTTTTCCAAAAACTCAACTCTTTGTTCTGTCATTTTCCTATATTAGTTTTCTGTTTTCAGTTTTGTTGTTTCAGTTTCTGTTATTATCTTTATAAATTATGTTCTTCTGTCTGCTTTGGATTTGTTTAGCCCTTCTTTATGTAGGTTCTTGAGATAGAAACTTATATTATTGATTTGAGAATTTTCTTCTATATTAATCAATTCACTGTATTTATAATTAATCAATTCACTGTATTTATAATGCTATATATATTTTTGTCTCAGTACTGTATTAGCACAATGTAACAGTTCTGATAAAGTATATTTTCATTTTTATTCAGTTCAATGTATTTTTAAAATTTTCTGTGATTTTCTCTTTGACCCATGGATTACTTACAAGTATATTGTTCCATTCCTAAGTGGTGATTTTCCTGTTATCTCTTTTAGTGATTTCTAGTTTGATTCTATTGCAGTAGAAGAACACATTCTATGTGCTTTCCATTCTTTTAAATTTGTTGAATTTATTTTATGGTCAATAATATGATTTATCTTATTGTATGTTCTTTGGGCACTTAGGAAGAATGTGTATTATGACGATGTTGGGTGATTGTTCTAAATGTTGTTTAGGTCTCTTTGGTTGATGATACTGTTCAGGTTTCCAATATCATTGCTGATTTTTTCTCTAGTTGTTTTATTAATTATTGTGAGAGGGGTATTTAAGACTCCAACTATAACTGTGGATTTATCTTTTTTTTCTTTCAGTTCTATAAGTTTTGCTTTAAGTATCTTTCAGTTATTTTGTTTGATGCTATCCCTTCCTGTAGGATTGATCCTTTTGCCATTAAATAATGTATCTCTGTGTTACTGGTAATTTTCTTTGCTCATAGTTCTAATATTGACAATCCTGCTTTATTTTGATTATTTTTTTGCATGATTAATGCTATTACATCCTTTCATTTTCAACTTGCCTGTATAGCTATTTTTGAAGTGAGTTTATTTTAGATGAAACCTAGTTCATTTATGTTTTTAATCTAATCTTCCAATCTCTACCTTTAAATTGATCTATACCTATTGACTTTTTTCTTTTATTTCTGTTTTTGTAGTTTTCAGTTTTAAAATTTCCTTTTTCTTTTCTTAATATATCTATTAATTTGCTGAGAATTTCCCTTTCTTTTCTGAGATATCTTTTTTCCATTTGTCTCAAGCCTAATTGTAATGCTTGTTGAACCATTTTTATAATGGTTGCTTTATAATTAATTCATCAGAAATTCACACATCTCTGTCATCTTATTGGCATGTATGTTGTTGTTTTTTTCATTCACTTTCAGATCATCCTTGTTCTAGGTATGACAAGGGATTTTCTATTGAAATTTGGCCATTTGGGTTGTTATGTTAAGGGTCATGGATCTTACTTAAATCCTTTGATTTAGCTGGCATCCTTTAACATTGTTTATTAGGGGAAGAGGCTGTAGTTATTTATTGCCCAAGTGGAAGGACAAGTCCAGGTTCCCCACTCAGCCTCCGTTGACACCCAAGAGGAAGACTTTATTATGGCTGGGTAAAGACTGGAAGTTCTGGCTGTCCATGTGGGCTCTCCTGGCATTGTTAAGGTGGCCTTACTACTGCCTAGCAAGGATGAAATTCTCATGTCCTAATTTGGCTTCTTGACACTACTACAGTGGGTGGAGGGAATTGGGGTGTATCATTGCACCTGGCTAGGATGGTAGTCTAAGTTCCCCACTTAGTTTAGAATTCTCCTAGACTCTGTTCTAAATGGCTGCTTCTAATTCGTATCCTTTACCTGTAGTAAATATAACCATGAGCATAATAGCTTTCAGTGAGTTCTTTGAGTCTTTAAAAATAGTAGAGGGTTGAAAAAATGAAACAAGAAAAAAATGGCCAAATTAACAAAAGGCAAGATAATATTAAGCTAGGAATAAAAACTTAAAAAGAAAATTTTGGTAAAGAGAAAATAACAGAATTTATTAACACAAATGATTGTAAATATCAATGAAAATAACAAGCATTGTCATTGTCATCAGAGAAAATATTTCTTGTTATGTACCAAGCATGCTTCCATGTGTATAGGTCATTTATATATAATTTATTCCTCAGAGAAAGTTTATTGAGCTATTAGACTTATTGCTACATTTTTTTAAATGGGCACAAAGCCATGTACAATACCTCACAAATCATAAGTGGAAGACATGAGGTTTTTAAAATAAATTATTTCGAATACACATATATATTAATTAATCAACAGATTTTATGTGCTAATACTTTACTATATTTGCTTTATATTTTTCTTTTATTATTTTGTGGGTGGGACATGGATTGGTAAAACTGAAATCACATATTTGATCAATTGTAATTTTTAAAAATCTCCTTAAAGGTAATCATTTTTCTTCTGAAATCAATGTGCATTTATCACTGCAATGTATGTATATTTGTAAAATCTGGAGCCAAGGCAGAGAGGGAACAAAATGTAAAGTTTAATTATTAAGATATGCTTCCTCAGTAGTCATAATAAATGTCAATGATAAAATTCAACTATTTAAATGCAAAAATTACTGATTTTTTAAAAAATCCATTCGTATACTGTTTGTTAAACACACAAGAAAAAATAATAGAATAAGGGTAAAAATAAAGGGATGAAAAATATAAATATAATAAGAAAACGATAAGAAAAAGAAAGCTGGAATAAAAATATTAATATCAGGCAAAATAATTCAGTGAAAATCATTTAAAAGAATAAAATCTGATATGCCATATCAATAAATGACACAACCCACAGAGAATGGGTAATATTTATTACAATTATTAATAGTAAAAACACATTAAATCATTTATGTAATAAATACATGTAGCACATTTTATGTTTCAGACCCTGTTCTTAATTCCTTGATAATAACAACTAAATCAATTATAACAACCTTGCATTGTGTTATTTTTATCATTTCCATTTTACAGATGAGAAAATTGAAAAAAGTATATTTAATTCACTTGTACAATTGAATCGTAGAAGAGGACTTCAAATATTTGCAATTTTGCCAGAGTCTATGTATTTAATTTCTGTATTACACTACCTCTCCACACACCAGAGTTTAAACAAAAACATACAAAAGTTTAAGAAGATATTCTGAAACTAAAAAATCCTGAAAATTTAAAATAACTTTCTCAGAATCTCGAGAAGATACAGAATTTTTAGAAACTAAGAATGCAGAATATTTTTAAAAATTACAATTAACACATTTTCTTTGTATACAAGCTTGTGGCCCCAAAAAGGTATATTCTTTTCAAACACACATGGAATGGTGACAAATAATCACCATGTACAAAAGATTTGGCCATCAGTACAAATTCAAAGATTTGGTACTGTGTTGTTCATCTTCAATTACCAAAATCAAAAAAGCAAATACAGCTTAAGAACAAAAAGAGAAAAAATATTTATATAACATACAATGTAAGTCAGACATGCCCTCTTTTTAATTGCTTTTACTTAGAAGAAGAAATGACAATTGAAATTACAAAATATTATTACCTAACAAGGGGAACTATTCTTATCACATGATAGAATGTTGTCATACAATTTTCATGTTGAATATTCAAGAAAGACTGAAAGGAAATAACTAAAATTTCAACCTAAGAAGATAATAAAATGTATGACAAAATAAACCTTAATATATAGAATAAAGGAATTAATGGTGATTATAGTAAAATTGTTCTAACCCAGGAGATCGACCATACTCAGACTTTAAGACTTTAGTTACTTTTATTGAGCTAAGCCCGTGGGCGTCTGCAGCATACCTCACGCAGGAGAGAACTGCAGCCCCGAGGTTTTAAAATGGCTCCCTTTTATAGGGGGTTGCTGTCGCAGTTTGCAAGCAAGCAGGATGTACAGAAGCGGATTGTGGCGGTTAGCTAGCATTTGCACAACTTCTTTGGTATGCAAGGTTCTGATAACTTGGGACACAGCTGCAAGGTCGCTCAAGGGAGGGGAGGTTATGTGCTTCCCAGATAGGACACTCAGGGAACAATAGAAAGTTTTCTTCTCTAAGTTACTTTGG
>JAQZBX010065126.1:0-16367 GCA_029593785.1 Cabassous unicinctus | reverse complement strand
AAAAAAATAAAAAATTAAAAAATAAAGAATATAAAAAAAAAACAAAAAACAAAAAAAACCTTAATTTTAATAATATATTTTATTTAGCCCAATAAATCCAAAATATTATCATTTTAATAAGTTATCAATATAAAATATTATTGAAGATTTTTAAAAGTGCATCAGGGGAAGATGGTGGAGTAGGGAGCTCCAGGACTCAGTCCTTCCAC
This sequence comes from Cabassous unicinctus, assembly GCA_029593785.1. Taxonomy (NCBI): domain Eukaryota; kingdom Metazoa; phylum Chordata; class Mammalia; order Cingulata; family Chlamyphoridae; genus Cabassous; species Cabassous unicinctus. Next base: position 16,158 of record JAQZBX010065126.1, on the reverse strand, counting down.
CAAACCAACTATTAAACAAAACCACTCTCCTGGCAAAAATGAAATGTCTGAAACAACTATTTTGAAACTGCAGAGGCCAGAAGAACATGGTACAGCATCCAGGGAAGAGCAGGAATTAAATTATTTTAAAGAACAGTAAATTGCTCTCTCCACATGCATCTATTGCTGTCCATAGCCCACTCTTGCAGCAGACCACCATGGGATCCAGTCCCTGGCTAGCTCACTGGTGACAAAAAGGGATATAAAACTCCTCTTCCCAAAGACCAGGGGTGAGCACAGCTCATCATTGATCATGTCTTTTAATTAGTGACTTCAGATTACAGGGGACCCATCTATGAGGGCACCCATTGTTTCAACCTGCCTAGACAAGGGCATTGGTCACCATTGTTTCAAGCCACCACGGGTGGCAGCAGAGGAGACTTAAGGACACTGCACTTCCTAAGGGCAGTGGGGGACAGTTAGTTGAAGGGCTGCATTTGTAGGCCAAGAAAGACTCAGCTTTGGGAAGCCATGCAAGAAGCTCTTGGTGCCCTTTTTGATTCCCTCCTCAAGGCACTGTGGAGCCAGTCTGCACCTCCTTCATGGATCCCTGGCCCTGTTTTGGCTGGGAAAAACTGACTTGGGGAAGTCCTCTTCAGTATGCCTCTCTTCCCAGAATTTGCCCTTCCAGCAAAAACAGCTTGAGGCAATGAAAGAAATATAAAAATCTATAGTGGTGGAAAGTTGAGAAAAATAGGGAACAACCAAATTCCTGTATACAGGGGAACTCCAAAATAACTAACTAGCAAAAGTCCAGGACAAGACAGAGGCCCAGAAAGACAGAGAAAACCCTGTATACTGCATTCACCTTGGGCAGGCCTTCCTGATAGGAGGGCTGAAGCATAAGAAAATCTCTATCTTATCACCAAGTGGTTAAAATATCAAGAAACAGATATCTCAGGGAATATCCAAGAATTAACATTTTTAAATATTAAAATATTCAGTGTGCAACAAAAGAGTATAAGCAAAACAAAGAAACAGGAAATACTGGTCCATCCAAAGGAAAAGGACAAAAATCCAGAAAACACAAACAAAGAACATGAAAATGTGGACAGACCAAACAAAGCCTTTAAAAGAATCATCTTTAAAATGCTCAAAGAGATGAAGGAAAATACAGAGAAAGAACTAAAGAATATCAGGAAAACAAAGAATGAGCAATATGAAAATCTTAGTAAAGAGATGAACATTTTTTTAAAAAAGGAAACAAACAGAACTCCTGGAGTTGAAGATCACAATAACTAAAATGAAAATTTTCCAGGAGGGTTCCAAGAGCATATTGGAACTGGCAGAAGAATGAATTAGTGAACTTAAAGAAGACAAGATCCATGAAATGAGTCAGGCTGAGGAGCAGAAAGAAAAAAGAATCATAAAAAAGTGAAAATAGCCTAAGACATCTCTACTACACCATCAAGTGTATCGAATCATGCACTATGGGAGTCCCAGAAGGAGAAGGGACAGAAGGAATATGCAAAGAAATAATGACAGAATTTCCCAAACATAGCAAAAGATGTGAATATGCACATCCAAGAAGCCCAGAGAACACCAAATACACTCCAGAGAACACCAAAATATACTCCAAATATATATTGATTACACTATCAAATGCAAAGGATAATATGAGCATTCTGAAAGCTGCAAGAGAAAAGCAATCTGTTATGTACAAGAGAGTCCCAATTAAACTGAGTGTCAATTTCTCATCAGAAACCATGGAGGGAAGAAGGCAGTAGGTTGAAGTACTTAAACTGCTGAAAGAAAACAAATTTCAACCAAGAATTTTCTATCCAGAGAGACTTTCTTTCAAAAATGAGGAGGCAGACGCAGGATGAATGTGAAGGAAGGAAGGAATGTTAGAGACAAGATGAGCTCCACAGAGATTAGATCTAGAAGGGAAAGAGCAAGGACCATAGGAATGAGTCTTGACCTTCTGCTAACAAAAGGAGAATGACCAGGGGGAAAAATGCAAAGACATATATATAATAACCCTAAATGGGAGTAAAAAATAGCTCAAATCTAGCTGAATTTTGGAATGCTAACAGAGAAAAAGACTTTTAAATTTTTTCTTAAGCAGGTCACTAAATAGCCCTAGGCACTGGAAGTTTCAGCTGAATGGTTTAGATAAAAAAAGGCCAACAGGAGATGCCAGCTAAAGGGCTGAGGAAACTGGGACATGCTTTAAAAGCAGGAGGAAAGAAATGAACAGGCAGTTTAAAATCATCAAATAAATAGAATTTCAACTCTAAAATTGTTATAAATATACACAGTTCAAGACATTACATCTAACAACTCTATTTAATGTAACAAATATCCCTTAAAAGTGATAAAAAGTAGGGATTCTCAAAATCAACCATCACACAAATAACTCAAAATCAAACAAACACAAACAACAAGATATAAGTGGTAACAAGTTAAAAAAAAAAAAAAAAGGTGCAGGGATAGACGGATATAGGAAAAGTATGTATGTACAATCTTCAAGTTAAGTTGTTATTAAACCAAATATTATTGTTAGGTATTTAGGATGTTAAATTTTAACCCCATTGGAACCAAAAGGAAAATAGATGAAAATTAAGTCAAAAACTGTTATAAGGGACAAAGACGGGGAAGTGGATGTGGTTCAGGAGACTGGGCTCCCACCTACCACATGGGAGGTCACTGGATCAGATCCCGGTGCCTCCTAAAGAAGACAGTGAGCTGGTGCAACGGGCAGGCATGGCAAGCTGATACAACAAGAGACACAAGAAGAAAAAACCTAATGAGAGACACAACAAAGCAGGGAGCAGAGGTGGCTCAAGTGATTGGGCACCTCCCTCCCACATCAGAGGTTGCAGGTTCAGCTCCTGGTGCCTCCTAAAGAAACAAGGAAGACAAACAGACCCAATAAGTGAAAAACAACAAGGAGGTGGGGAGAAATAAATAAATAAAATAAATCTTTTTTAAAAAAGGGACAAAGATGGTTATTATATACCAATAAAGGGGACAATTCAATAAGAAGATATAATAATTATAAATATATATGCTCCTAAATAGTTGAGCCCCAAAATATATGAAGCAAATATTGACAAATTTGAAGGGAGAAATTGGTTTACATTAATAGTAGGAGACTTTAATAAACCACTTTCAATAATGATAGAACATCTAGTCAGAAGATCGACAAGGAAATACGAGATTCAAATAATACTCTAAATCAACTACACCTTACAGACATATATAGAATATGTCACCCAACAAAAACAGAATACACACTCTTCTCAGGTGCATATATCCTGGATCATAAATCCAGGATAGACCATATGTTAGGTCACAAAACACATCTCAATAAATTTTAAAATATTGAAATAATAAAACGTATTTTCTCTGATGACAACAGAATGAAGCTAGAAATTAATGAGAGGGAGAAATGGAAAACTCACAAATATGTCGAAATTAAACAGCATACTCTCAAATAACCTATGGGTAAAGGAGAAATCACAAGCAAAAATAGAAAATATCTTGAGGTAAACGAAAATGAAAATACAACATACCAAAACATATGGATGTAGCAAAGGCAGTGCTGAGAGAGAAATTGATAGCTCTAAATGTTTACATTAAAAAAGAAGAAAGAATTCACATCAGAACCCTAACTTTAAAATTGGAATAAGTAGAAAAAGAAAACTAAACTAAATCCAGAAGGAAGAAAATAACAAAGATTTGAGCAGAGATAAATTAAATAGGAAAAAAAAAAACAGTAGAGAGAATCAGCAAAACTAAAAGTTGGTTCTTTGAAAAGATCATTAGCTAGACTGATGAAGAGAAAAAGAAAGAAGATTCAAATAACAACTATCAGAAAGAAAATGGGGACATTACTACTGACCCCACTGAAATAAAAAGGAATGTAAGAGGATATTATGAACAACGGCACACCGATAAATTAGATAACCTAGATGAAATGGACAAATTCTTTTTTTTTTTTCAGGTTCCTTTACTGACAAATTCTTAGAAACACACAAACTACCTACATTTACTCAAGAAAAATATGAGGAGTAATGTTATCAACATGGCGATGTAAGACAGCCCTGAAAAAAACTTCCCCAGAGATTCAGCCAATAAAATCCCATTTGCTGAGAACTCTGGAGGACAGTAGAGATGAAAGAAGGTCTCCACAAGAGCTGAATCAAGGAAAAAGAAAAATATCAGGTAGAAAACTTCTGACCCAGACAACTGGTTCACTTTCCTCCCCTCACTCAGTCCTACACAGCTAGGGATTTGCCCAGAGATAGAGACCCAGATCCATCCCACCTACCACTGGGGACAAAGATTATAGAGGTACTCACAGCAGAGAGTTAGAGCTCCATACATATCTAAACATGGGAACCCAAATCTGTGGAGTCTCAGGGTGGAACAAAAGCCACTGAGGAGAGCTACACACTAAAGGGCCCACTAGGGAAGTAACCCTGGTGGAACTGTGGCTGGCAGGTGCTATGTTCACTCAATCAAGTTTCTGTTGACTGAACCATCTATGCACAAAAGGGACTTTTCTGGAGTAACCCACTTTTATGGATTAACCACATCTGGCTCCCAGGGCAGGATACACTAACAGGGAAGAAACTGGAGGCAGAAAAACCTCACAGAGAAAAAAAAATGTGTGGATTAAATTGAACTGCTGTAAAACAAGAGGGTCCCAGAACTGAAAAGACCAAGGAAAATGGGACACTGAGAAAGGGAGAGGATTTAAACAAATCATGGAAAATTTGGCACAAAAACAAACAGAACAGATCAAGATTATCAGAGAAGGAACAGAGGAATGGATGTTTTTACCTGGAGCTGAAACAATCACACACATAAAAAAATGCAATCTTAAAAATTGCACCAAATATCCAGGGCAAGAATCAGATGAAGAAGAGCTGAGAAAATCTGATCAGTTAAACATCAGCCATTGTAAAGGTCTAGAATAAGTTTCACCAAGTGTCAAAGAAGAGCCTTAATCCAAAGCCAATCAGCAATAAAACCCTACAAGAGACAAAGAAACTGATGTTCAGAATTAACTCATAATTCTGATGCTTAGGCATCAGCAAAAATTTACAAGCCATACTAAGAAAGAGGAAGATATGGCTCAGTCAAGGGAACAAATTAAAACTTCAGAGGAGACACAAAATTTAGAACAACTAATCAAAGTTCAAAAAATCTATATCAATTCAAGGAGATGAAGGAAAATACACTTATGAGATAAAGAATATTAAGAAGACAGTGTGTGAACATAAAGAAAAATTTGAGAGTATAAAAAGAAACATTTAGGGAGTGGATGTAACTCAGTGATTGAGCACCTGCTTCCCATGCATGAGGTTCCAAGTTTAATCCCCAGTACCTCATAAAAAAAAAATAAAAAAAGAAACAATAGAAATTATGGGGATGAAAGGCACAATACTAGAGATTAAAAATACACTAGAGGCATACAACAGCAGATTTGACCAGGCAGAAGAAAGAATCAGTCAACTAGAAGACAGGACAAACAAAATAATATAGTCAGAAGAACAGATAGAGAAAATAGAAAAAAATGAGCAGTGTCTCAGGGATTTGAGTCTGACAGCACAAAGCACACAAATATAAATGTCATGGGTGTCCAGAGGGAGAAAAGAAGGGAATAATGGGCAGAAAGAATATTTGAGGAAAGAATAGCTGAAAATTTCCCAACTCTTATGAAAGACATAAATATACATATCCAAGAAGTACAAATGTACTCCAAAAAGAATAAATTCTAAAAGACCTACCCTGAGACACATACTAATCAGAATGTCAAATGCAAAGAAATAATTTTGAGAGCAGCAATTGAAAAGTGATTTGTCACATATAAGGGATCCTCAAAATACTAAGTGCTAATTTTTCATCAGAAACCATGAAGACAAGAAGGCAGTGGTATGAAATATTTAAGGTACTGGAAGAGAAAAACTGCCAGCCAAAAAGTCTTTATCCAGCAAAACTGTCCTTCAAAAATGAGGGAGAATTTAAAACATTCACAGATAAACAGAAACTTAGAGAGTCTGTCCACAAGAGACCTGTCCTACAAGGAATATCAAAGGGACTTCTGCAGTTTGAACAGAAAAGACAGGACAGCATGGCTTGGAGTAGTGTGAAGGAATGAGAATTATCAGTAAGGGTAAATAAAATGCTAAATGTAAAACCCAATTGTACTGTATCCTCCATATACAACTCTACTCTTTAATTCCTATAAGAATCAGAATACAATTGAACAAGAAAAGGCATATTTCCTAAAAATGGACATGCAAAACATAACATGGGACAAAAACAAAACAAAACAAACAGGGGAAAGAGAGGGATATGGTAGTAGAGAACGTGTATGCTACTGAAGCTAAGTTGGTGTCTTTTCAAATTAGTAGGCTATACATATAGGTTGTGTAATATAAACCCGAGGGTAGCCACAAAGAAAGTATTTCCCAGGGCCTCCTGGTGAAACGCAAAGCTGGCCTGCGTGGAGTACTGGCCCACGTGGAGAGCTGGCACAGCAAGATGATGCAACAAAAAGAGACACAGAAAAGACAATGAGAGACAAAGCAAACCAGGGAGCTGAGGTGGTGCAAGAGATTGGGCAGCCTCTCTCTACTCCGGAAGGTCCCAGGATCGGTTCCTGGTGCTGCCTAAAGAGAAGACAAGGAGACACAGAAGAACACACAGAGAGCAAAAAAATCAAAATAAATCTTTAAAAAAAAGAATGGATTGGTGATGGAAATATTTTGGAAATGGATGCTGGTGATGGTAGCACAATATGGTGAATGTAGTCAACACCACTGTATTGTATACTTGCAAGTGATTAAAATGGGAAATTTTAGGTTGTGTATATGTTACCACAATAAAAAAATTTTTTTTAACCCATAGAATTATACAACATAAAGAGTGAACCCTAATATAAACTAAGAACTAGGTTAATAATATAATTGTAACAATACTGGCTCATCAGTTGTAACAAAGGCATGGCACTAATGCAAAACATTAATAACAGGGAAAACTGTGGGGCAGGGGTAATATGGGAAATGCGTTATGTTCTGAATGATAGTTCTGTAAACCTACAACTGCTCTAATTTTTTTAAAAAATGTTTTAAATAAAGAATGGATTGCTAAAAAAAAGGAAAGAAAGAAAGAAAGAAAGAAAGAAAGAAAGAAAGAAAGAAAGAAAGAAAGAAAGAAAGAAAGAAAGAAAGAAAGAAAGAAAGAAAGAAAGAGAAAGAAAGAGAGAGAGAGAGAGAGAGAGAGAGAGAGAGAAAGAAAGAAAGAAAGAAAGAAAGAAAGAAAGAAAGAAAGAAAGAAAGAAAGAAAGAAAGAAAGAAAGAAAGAAAGAAAGAAAGAGTCTCGTGGTTCCGGCAGGGAAAGAAAAAAGAAGCAGGGAGCGGGGCGGCTGGGAGGAACCTGCCCCTGCTGCTGCCACTGCCACCACCACCGCCAACTCTGTGCTCAGGGCATGGGGAAGGAGGTGTGAGTCCCAGGCGCCAGCTGGTGACACTGCTGCAGGAGTGTCGACGGTGGGAAGGCGATGGCGGATATAGATAAACTCAACATCCACAGCATCATCCAACGGCTGCTGGAAGAGAGAGGGTCCAAGCCTGGTCCAGCTACAGGAGAATGAAATTAGAAGACTGTGCTTCTTAAAGTCTCCTGAGATCTTTCTCAGTCAACCAATCCTACTAGAATTGGAAGCACCACTCAAAATATGTGGTGATATTCATGGACAATACTGTGATTTGCTTTGACTTTTTGAGTACAGTGGTTTCCCACCAGAAAGCAACTACCTGTTTCTTAGGGACTATGTGGACAGAGGGAAGCAGTCCTTGGAGACTATCTGCCTCTTATTGACCTATAAAATCAAATATCCCGAGAATTTTTTTCTTCTCCAAGGAAACCATGAATATACCAGCACCAATAGAATTTATGTTAATTTATATTAACAAAAGGGGCATTCCACCAAGAAAAAATAATAATCATAAATATTTTTTAAATTAAATTAAATTAAATTTTTTTGAGGTAGTAGGGCCAGGGATTGAAACTGCAACCTCTTAAGTGGGAAGCTGGTACTCAGCCACTGAGCCACATTGGCTCCCCTGAGTTGGTTTTTTCATTTGTTTGCTTGTTGTTTGTTTTTTTTGCTTGTTTGTTTGTTTGTTTGTTTGTTTTTAGGAGGCACTGGGAACCAGACCAGGGACCTCCCATGTGGGAAGCAGGCGTTCAACTGCTTGAGCCATATCTGCTTCCACAATCATAAATATTTATGCACCTAACCACATGTGCCTGAAAATACATGAGGCAAACACTGGAAAAACTGAAAGGAGAAATAGACACTTCTACAATAACAGTTAGAAACTTCAATACACCACTCTCAAGAATAGTTAGAATATCTAGAGAGAATATCAATAAGGAAACAGAGAACTTGAATAATATATAAATGAACTAGACCTAACAGACATATACAGAACACTGCACCCCCAAACAGCAGGATATACATACTTCCCAAGTGCACATGGATCATTCTCTACACATTGGGTCACAAAACAAGTCTCAATAAATTTAAAAATATTGAAACAATGCAAAGCATCTTCTCTGACCTTAATGGAATGAAGCTGGAAATTAATAAAAGGCAGATAACTGGAAAATCCACAAATACATGGAAGTTAAATGACACACTCATAAACGATCATTGAGTCAAAGAAAAAAAGGCAAGGGAAATCAGTAAATATCTTGAGATGAATGAAAAGAAGAAAACATTTAAAAACCTATGGCAATGCTGAGAGGGAAATTTATAGCCCTAAATGCTTACTATTAAAAAGAAGAAAGCACTAAAACCAAAGATCTAACACACACCTGGAGGAACTAGAAAAAGAACAACAAACTAATCCCAAAGTAAGCAAAAGGAAAGAAATAGCAAAGATTAGAACAGAAATAAATGAAATTGAGAATAAAAAAACAATGGAGAGAATTAACAAAACCAAAAGTTGGTTCTTTGAAAAGATCAATAAAATTGAAAAACCTATATCTAGAATGACAAAGAAAAAAGTGAGAAGACACAAATAAATAGAATCTGAAATGAAAGGAAGACATTACTACTGACTCCACAGAAATAAAAAAGATCATTAAAGCATACTATAAACTGTTAACAAATTAGACAACCTACATGAAATGGACAAATTCCTAGAAACACACAAATGACCTACACTAACTCTACTAGAACTAGAAGACTTCAACAAAGCAATTAGAATGAAAAAGATTGAATCAGTCATCAAAATCCTGCCACCAAAGAAAAGCCCAGGAACAGATGGCTTCACAGGTGAATTCTACCAAATATTCCCAGAAGATTAATACCAATCCTGCTCAAACTCTTTCAAAAAATTGGAAGGGAGGGAACACTACTTAACTCATTCTATAAGGCTAATATCACCCTAATATGAAAGTCAGATAAAAATAGTATAAGAAAAGAAAATTATAGACCAATGTCTCTTATGAATATAGATACAAAAATCCTCAAAAAAAAAAACCTTGCAAATACAATCCAACAGCACATTAAAAGAATTATACACCATGATCAAGTGGGTTTTATTCCAGGTATGCAATGGTGATTCAACACAAGAAAATCAATTAATGTATTACACCACATTAACAAAACAAAGGGGGAAAAGCATATCATCTCCATGATGCAGAAAAGGCATTTGACAAAATCTAGCATCCTTTCTTGATTAAAAATACTTTAAAAAATAGGAATAGAAGGAAAGTTTCTCAACATGACCAAGGGCATATACACAAAAACCCACAGCTAACATCATACTCAATGGTGAAAGACTGAAATCTTTCCCTTTAAGATCAGGTACAAGACAAGGATGCCCACTATTACCATTTTTATTCAACATTGTACTGGAAGTTCTAGCAAGAGCAGTTAGACAAGAAAAAGAAATAAAAGGCATCCAGATTGGAAAGGAAGAAATAAAACTTTCACTATTTGCAGATGACATGATCCTATGTATAAAAAGTCAAAAGTCCTGAAAAATCCACAACAACACTACTAGAACTAATAAACAAATTCAGCAAAGTGGCAGCGTATAAGATCAACATGCAAAAATCAGTGGTGTTTCTATACAGTAGTCATGAGAAATCTCAGGAGAAAATCAAGGATAAAATTCCATTTACAAAAGCCACTTAAAGAATCAAATATCTAGGAATAAATTTAACCAAGGATGTTAATTTAACCAAGGACTTGTACACAGAAAACTGCAAATCATTGCTAAAAGAAATCAAAGAAGACCTAAATAAATGGAAGGACATTCTGTGTTCATGGATTGGAAGACCAAATATTGTTATGATGTGAATTCTACCCAAAATGATTTTACAGATTCAGCACAATCCCAATCAAAATTCCAACAGCCTACTTTGCAGAAATGAAAAAGCAAATTATCAAATTTATTGGAAGGGTAAGGGGCCCCAATTAGCCAAAAACATCTTGATAAAGAATAATGACATTGGAGGACTCACATTTCCTGACTTTAAAGTATGTTACAAAGCTACAGTGATCAAAACAGCATGGTATTGGCAGAAAGACATATTGATCAATGGAATCAAATTGAGAGTTCAGAAATAGACCCTCAAATTTATGGCCAATTGATTTTTGACAAGATTTCCAAGTCTATGCAATTGGGAAAGAATAGTCTCTTCAACAAATGGTGCTGGGAGAGCTGGATATCTATTTGCTTAAGAATGAAAGAGGATCCGTATCTCACTCCATATTCAAAAATTAACTCAAAATAGATCAAAGACCTAAATATAACAACCAGGACTATAAAACTCCTAGAAGAAAATGTAGGGAAGCTGTGATGGTTTGAAGCTATATGAACCCCAGAAAGTATGTTCTTAAAGTTAATCCATTAGTGTGGTTGTGGATCCATTGTAAGTAGGATCTTTTGGTGAATAGGATCTTAACTTAGGATGTGACCCATCTCATTCAGGATGGATCTTAATCCTCTTACTGGAGTCCTTTATAAGAGAATGAAATCCAAACAGAGAAAAAGCCATGGAAGCAAAAAGCTAAAAGCAACAAAACCCTGAAAAAAAGGGAGAGACCAGCAGATACTGGCATGTGTCTTGCCTTGTGACAGAGGAGTCCAGGATGGCTGGCAGATGGTCATCAGGGAGAAAGTATTGCCTGATGATGCTTTGATTTGGACATTTTTCTCAGCCTCGAAACAGTAAGCTTGTAAGTTAATAGATCCCCATTGTTAAAAGTTGACCCATATCATGGTATCTGCATTTTGGCAGCCTAGCAAAGTAAATCAGAAGCATCTTCAGGATCTTGTGTTATACAACGGTTTCACAGACTTTATACAAGCAATGAAAGAAAAACAAAACAAAACAGATAAATGGGTCCTCCTCAAAATTAAAAACTTTCAGGCATCAAAAGATTTTGTCAAAAAAGTGAAAAAGACAACTTATTCAATGGGAGAAAATATTTGCAGAGCACATATCTAATGAGGGTTTAATATTCAGAATATACAAGTAAATCCTACAACTCAACACTAAAAAGACAAACAACCCAATTTAAAAATGGGCAAAAGATTTGAATAGACATTTCTCCAAAGAGGATATACAAATGGCTAAAAAGCATATGAAAAGATGTTCAACATCACTAACAATTAAGGAAATGCAAATCAAAACACCAATGAGATTGATTTTATAACCACTAGAATGGCTACTATTGAAAAACAGAAAACTACAAGGGCTGGAGAGGATGTGAAAAGATAGGAACACTCATTCATTGCTGGTGGGAATGTAAAATAGGGCAGCTGCTGTGGAAGACAGTTTGGCAGTTCCTCAGAAAACTAAACATAGAATTACCATATGACCCAGCAATCCTGCTTCTAGGTATATATCCAGAAAAAGTGAAAGCAGGGATTTGAACAGATATATGTACACCAATGTTCATAGCAACATTATTCACAATTTCCAAAAGATGGAAGCAATCCAAGTGTCCATCAAAAGATTAATGGATTTTTTAAAATGTAGTATATACATACAAGGAAATATTTTTCAGCTGTAAAAAGGAATGAAGTCCTGATGCATGCAACAACATGGATGAACTTTAAGGATATTATGCTGAGTGAAATAAGCCAGACAAAAAAGGACAAATATCATATGATCTTGCTGATATGAACTAATTATAACAAGCAAATTCATAGCATTAGAATCTAGAATATAGGTTAATAGAGAGAGATTGGGGTTAGAGAATGCGGAGTTGATGTTTAATTTGCACAGAATTTCTATTTAGGTTGATAGTAAAGGTATGGAAATGGATAGTGGTGGGGGTAGCATATTATTGTGAGTGTAATTAACAGCACTGGATTATATACATGAATGTGGTTAAAAAGGGAAATTGGTTGTATATGTTACTAGAATAAAAATTAAAAGATAAAACATAGGACTATATAACACAGTGAATGATACTATAGACAATAGTCTATAGTTAATAGCACAAATATAAGAATGTTCTTTCATGGATTATAACTAATGTATGACACTGATACAAGGTGGTATTTGGGAAAAATACACCTAATATAAACTATGGATGATAGTTAATAGTACTATTTTAATAATTTTTTCATCAATTTTAACAAAGATAACTACCGTTTAAAAAATACTACACAGGACTTCCAGGAAGATGGTGGACTAGAAAGACACAGGACTCTTTTCTCTCCAAGAAAAATAGCTAGAGGACAGGAAGAAATGGACTGAAAAAAAAAATTCTAGGGTTTAGGACACCAGGGGAAGGCTGGACACTGCCCAGAAGAGAAAGGGACAATGGGAAAGAATCGCCATGGCAAAACTGTGAGTTAAAAGTGGCAGCTGCTACTGCCAGCACCCTTCCTCACACTAAAGATACTTTTGAATTCTCAAGTCTCTTGGCCAGAGGCTACAGACAAAGGGGGTACCAGGGATTTACCTCCCCAGTAAAGGGGAGAGAGGGAGACACAGCCAAAGGCTGACTCAGCCTTCGATCCAAAATTTGGGCTGCTGTGTCCCAAGAGCCATTCCAGGCCAGGTGGGGCCTTGCCACTCTTTGCCTTGGGAGCCAGCTCAGAACTAAACAGATTCGGGACTAAAGACATCTGATCCTCTCAATCTCCCTCTCTACTAACCGGGACTGATTGTTGAGGATGCAGAGGGGAGTAGAATTATTTCCTACCTGGGGAAAAGGAGGGGGCTGCCAATGAAGGCGGGAGAACTGTCTTTGAGAAAGTTTGAATTACAAGGCTCTTAGTGTCCAGGCAGGAACACTAAGTGATCCAGTCCGTGTTGCACACTCTGATCAGGCATTGAACTGAGAGGGCTGTCAAAGAGTGCCATCTGCTGGCATACCAAGGAAGTGCATGTGAGGAAATTAAAAGTAAATAAGTTAGAGGGGCTGTTTCCAGCCTTTATAGCCTCCCTCCCCAAGGCCCTAGGAAGCAGATCTGCAACCCATTACTGGGTCCAGAGCCCAGTTTTGAGCAACTAACAAGTAAAATCCTAACAACCCAGGCTGAACCAAGAATCAAAGAACAGCAGTAACACACAGTCTCCAATCACTAAATCCCTATGAAAGAGAGAGAAATTGAGCATCTGTGTAAACTCACTCTCCAAATCAGATACCTAAACATCAGCAAAAAATCACAAGCCATACTAAGAAAATGGAAGACATGGCCCAAGAAAAGGAATATCAGAGCCCCAGAAGAGATGTAGGATTTGAGACAACTAATTAATGAGATGCACACAAATTTCCAAAATCAAATTAATGAGTTGAAAGGCAATATGGCTAAAGAGATAAATGGCATCAAGAAGATACTGAGCAACCACAAATAAGAATTTGAAAACCTGAATAGAAAAGTAACAGAGCTCATGGGAATGAAAGACATGATAGGTGAGATCAAAAACACATTAGAGGCATACAACAGCAGACTCAAAATCATAGAATAAAGAACAAGTCACACCAAAGACAGAATAGCTGAAATTGAAGAGAGAAAAAAGAATGGAAAAAATTGAGTAGGGGCTCAGGGAGTTGAATGACAACATGAAATGCCACAACATACAAGTTATGAGAGTTCCAGAAGGAGAAGAGAAGGGAAAAGGGGCAGAAAGAGTATCTGAGGAAATAATAGCTGAAAAATTTCCAACTCTCCCGAAAGAAATGAACTTATATGTCCAAGAAGCACATTGTGGGAAGCAGAGGTGGCTCGAGCAATTGGGCTCCCAACTACCATATGTGAGGTCCAGGGTTTGATTCCCAGGGCCTCCTGGTGAAGGCAAGCTGGCCCGCATGGCAAGCTGGCCCGAGCAGAGAGCTGGCCCACATGGAGTGCTGGCCCACACAGGAGTGCTGGCCTGTGCAAGAGTGCTGGCCCGAGTGGAGTGCTGGTGCAGCAAGATGACACAACAAAAAGAGACACATAGGACAGACAATGAGAGATGCAGTAGAACAGGGAGCTGAGGTGGCACAAGAGATTGAGCGCCTCTTTCCCACTCTGGGTCGCAGTGCCACCTAAAGAGAAGTAGACACAGAAGAACTCACAGCAAATGGACACAGAGAGCAGACAACGAGGGGTGGGGAAAGAGAAGCAAATAAATAAATAAATCTTTAAAAAAAGAAAAAAGAAGCGAGTTGTACCACAATCAGAATAAATCTGAATAGACCTACTCCAAGACACAATACTACCCAGAATGCCAAACATCAAAGATAAAGAGAAAGTTTTGAGAGCAGCAATGGAGAAGCAAACCATCACATACAAGGGATGCCCAGTAAGACTTAGCGCAGATTTCTCTTCAGGAACCATGGAGGCAAGAAGACAGTGGTATGATACAATTAGGAGACTGAAAGAGAAAAACTGCCAGCCAAGAATTCTTTATCCAGCAAAATTGTCCTTCAAATATGGAGGTGAGTTTAAAATATTCACAAATAAACAGAAACTAAGAGAGTTCATAAAAAAGAATCCACCTTTGCAGGAAATATTAAAGGAAGCCTTAGAGCTTGAAAGAAAAAGACAGGAGAGAGAGGCTTGGAGGAGAGTACAGAAGAAAGAATAGCAGAAAGGATAACCAAAAGAGTAAAAAGATGAAAATAAGATATGACATATAAAAACCAAAGAATAAAATGATGGAAGTAAATAATGCATTTACAGTAATATCGTTGAATGTGAATGGATTAAACTCCTGAATCAAAAGATACAGACTGACAGAATGGATAAAAATACATGAGCCATCCATATGCTGCCTACAAAATACTCATCTTAGTCCCAGAGATACAAACTGGCTGAAAGCGAAGGATTGGAAAAAGATACTCCAAGCAAATAGTAACCAAAAAAGAGCAGGGGTGACTATATTAATATCAGACCAAACAGGCTTTAAATGCAAAAAAAGTTATAAGAGATACAGAAGGCCATTATATATTAATAAAAGGGACAATCCACCAGAATATATATAACAGTCATAAATATCTATGCACCTAACCAAGTTGCCACAAAATACATGAGGCAAACTCTGGGAAAACTGAAGGGAGAAACAGACATCTCTACAATAATCGTTGGAGACTTCAACACATCACTTACATCATTAGATAGAACAACTAGACAGAAGATCAACAAGGAAACAGAGAACTGGAACAAAAATGATAAACAAGTTACATCTAACAGACATATACAGAACATTGAATGCAAACTCAGCAGGTTATACATTCTTCTCAAGTGCCCATGGATCTTTCTCCAGGATAGATCACACATTTGGGCATAATGCAGCTCTCAATATATATAAAAAGATTGAAATTATACAAAGCACCTTCTCAGATCATAATGGAATGAAACTGGAAATCAATAATAGACAGGAAAGTGGGAAGCAGATGTAGCTCAAGTGGTTGAGCTTCTGCCTACAACATGAGAGGTCCCAGGTTCAGTTCCCAGTGCCTCCTAAAGAAGACAAGCAAGATGGTGAGCTGATGCGACAGACTTGCATGGAGAGCTGACGCAACAAGATGATGCAACAAAGAGACACAGGGAGGAAAACACAATGAGAAATACAACAAAGCAGGAAAATACCAAGGCCAAATAAAGATTCAAGAAGAGAAAATTACAGACCAAT
>JAQZBX010065125.1:0-16372 GCA_029593785.1 Cabassous unicinctus | reverse complement strand
GGGGGGGAAATACACCAAATGTAAGATACTTTGATTAGTAGTAATAAGTTGAGGATGCTCTTTCATCATTTGTTAAAAATGTTTCACAACAATGCAAGGAATTGGTGGTGGGGTGAAGTATGAGAGCCCTGTATCATGGTATGCATGTTTGTTTTGTAAGTTTACAACTTTTACTATACACTTATTGCTTATGTATGAGTGATATACTTCAATAAATTTTTAAATGAAAAAATCAGTAGCATTTCTGTACACTGATAATGAGCAATCTGAGGAGAAAATCAAGAAAAATTCCATTTACAATAGCAACATAAAGAATCAAATATCTAGGAATAAACATAACTAAAGATATATAGTACTTATACATAAAAAAATATACAACATTGTTAAAAATCAAAGAAGACCTAAGTAAAGTAAGAATATTTCAATTTCATAGATTGGAAGACTAAATATCATTTAGATGTCTTTCCTACCCAAATTGATTTATAGATTTAACACAATCACACTAAAAATTACATTAATTTTTACCGAACTGGAAAAGCAAATTATCAAATTTATTTAGAATGGTAAGGGGTCCTGAATAGCCAAAAACATATAGAAAAAGAAAAGTGAAATTGGAGGAATCACACTGCCTGACTTTAAAGTCAGTCATCAAAGCTACAAAGCTACAGTCATCAAAACAGCATGGTATTGGCACAAGGATAGACATATGGTCCAATGGAACAGAACTTAGAGTTCTCATTATAAATCTTTGCTTATATGGTCAACTGATATTTGACAAGGCCACCAAACCCACTCAACTGGGACAAAATAACCTCTTCAACAAATTGTGTGTGGAGAACTGCGTATACATATCCAAAAGAATGAGAGAGAATCACCATTCATGCCCTATGCAAAAATTAACTCAAGATGGATCAAAGATCTAAATATAAGTGCCAAGACCATAAAGCTCCTAAAAGATAATGTAGGGAAATATCTATGAGATCTTGTAGCAGGGAATCGTTTCATAAACTTTAAACCCAAAGTGTAAGCAAAGAAAAAAAAAATAGATAAATTTGACCTCATCAAAATTAAAAACATTTGCACTTCAAATGAGTTTTTCAAGAAAGTGAAAACACAGCCTATTCAATGGGAGAAAATTTGGTAACCACTTCTCTGATAAGGGTCTAATATCCAGCATATATAAACAACCCATTTATAAAATGGCCAAGAGATTTGAATAGGCACTTTTCCAAAGAGGAAATGCAAATGGTTAAAAAGCACATGAAAAGATTATTAATATTACCAGCTATTAGAGAAATGCAATCAAAACTACAATGAGATATCATCTTACACTTAGACTGGTGGTTATTTAAAAAAAGAGAGGACTACAAGTGTTGGAGTAGATGTGGAGGAAAGGGAACACTTATCCACTGCTGGTTGGAATGTAGAATGATGCAGTCATTGTGGAGGACAATTTGGTGGTTCCTCAAGAAGTTAACTATAGAATCGCCATGTGATTCAGATATCCCATTACTGGGGTATACCCAGAAGAATTGAAAGGAGGCTCATGAACAGATTTATGCACACCAATGTTCATAGAGGCATTATTCACTATTTCCAAAAGTTGGAAGCAACTCAAATGTCCATCAACAGATGAATGGATAAACAAAATGTGGTACATATATACAATGGAATATTACTCAGCTGTAAGAAGGAATGAAGTATTGACACAGGTGACAACATGGATGAATCTTGAAGACTTTATGTTGAGTGAAGTAAGCCAATCAGTAAAGCACAAATACTGCATGACCTCACTGATATCACCTATGTATATTGAGCACACTCGCAAAGATAAAATCTGGAAGATAATTTATCAGGAGCCAGAAAGGAAGTAGAGTATGGTAAGCCAATGCTCAATATGGGTGAAACCTATGATAAGGTGGAAAATGGGGTGGTTTGGGAGTGGAGGGAGTGATGGTGGTTCAGGGATGTGAGTGTGGTCAATAGTGCTGGAATGTGAGGGTGAGAAGGGTAGGGGTTTGGGTTGGACTATTGATAGAAATGAGGGTAAATCTGGAGGAATAAACAAGTGAACTCTGGGTATTTGTATGTCTGTGGTTAAAACTACAATGGTGGGAAAGTTCTTTTGGAAATATGGCAGTGGAGGGTCACTGATGCTGGGTTTTGGTGGTGGGGTATATGTGGGTCCACCTGGGGCATGCTTCCATTGAATATGAATGTGTTCATGTTGTCATGAGGTGTATTAGTTAGCAAAAAGGGGTGCTGATGCTAAGTACCAGAAATCTCTTGGCTTTTATAAAGGGTATTTATTTGGGGGAAAAAGCTTACAGTTACAAGACCCTAAAGAATTCAACTCAAGGTTAGTTCCTCACCTAACTCTGTTGCCATGTGTTGATGCAAGATGGTGGGCAAGACTTCTTCTTTCCTCTTAAGGTTCCATGGGCCTAGCTTGTTCCCATCTCAGCTGTAGACTAGAGGGCTTACTTATTTCTGGGCCTGCTCAGGGCTCTGCTCTCTTCTGCTGCAAACTATCAGGTGAATGGCTCATCTCTCTTCCCAGGGCCTCTGCCATGTCTATGGAACTGTCTCTCTTCCTCTGTGTTCTCCTGCCTTCTTGATTGAGTGTGCATTTATACAGCCCACTAAGGGTGTAGGGCCTCAATCCTGCCTGCCCTAATTATGTGGTCAAATCAAAACCCTAATCTTGTTTTAATCAAGTAAATGTAAAGCTTTGCATTTAAATCAATCAAAGGGTATCATGCCCAGAGGAACAGACCAGTTTACAAACATAATCAATATTTCTTTTTGGAATTCATAAATAATATCAAACTGCCATATGAGGTGTTACCACAGTGGGTGGAAGCCCACACAATAACCAATAAAATATTAATTTCCCATTCTGGGGATTCTTGCTACATTCTCTAATAGAGTGGCAAGAATCTCTAGAGTACATTTAGGCAATGCCTAGCAGACACTGTGAGGCCCTTGATATTAATGCTTGTACTTATGAAATGTATTCTTGTAAAATGAAACTTAGCCTAGCAATATATATTGCCTAAGAATTACCTCCTGAAAACTTCCTTGTTATTCAAATGTGGCCTCTCTAATCCAAACTCAGCATATATGCTCACTGCTTTACCCCAGTGTGGGACATGACTGCCAGGGATAGGCTTCCCTGGCATTGAGGGATTATTATCAAGCACTAACTACCAATGCATTTGGGAAAAGACCTTGACCAAAGTGGGAAATATTAAATACAAATTAGTTTTTATGGCTAAAAGATTTCAGAGTGAGCCAGATGTTCATTCCAGAGGTTACACTTATGCACATCTCAGGAGGATCCCACTGACTGACACAGTAAACAATGCCTCAAGCAGAGGTGTTCCTGAGGACTCTAGAGACATCTGGACACTATAGGTGTGGCAGATAATCCCAGGAAATTGGCACCCCATCAGTGGGCCTTACTTTGGAACATATGATAATCTATCTCGCCAATGTATCAGAGTTATACTCTTTCATAATTTCTCTATACATGGTTCTTCTACCCCTTTTATTTGAACCTATAATTAGCACCATGTCTGTTAAATATATGCCCCAGAGAATTAAATCTGTCTGTTCATATGCCAGTTGAGCCCTGAATCTCAGCAGACTTGCAGCCAAAACTTACTCTCCAATTCATTGGACTCACCCGACAACTAATAAAAGGATGTTGTTGGAAAACACCCATCCAGAAACAGAGAGTTTAAGACAGTTCCATCCATCTGCCTCATGGGATCTATGCCCCCTCTCAGTCAGAAGCAGAGTGGGTATCACCATCCCCAAATCCTCAATATTGAAAAGTGAACTCACATAAGGGAAAATAAAACTATGGAACACAGTAGACATTATTATTCTAGTAATGGAAGAACTTGTAACATTGATATAAAGTGGCCACCAGAAATTCTGAAGGGATGGAGAGAGAAAAATAGGTGTAAACTGGGGCATTTTTGGAACATTGGTGTTGGAGTTTGATATTATTTATGAATTCCAAAAAGAAATATAGCTTATATTTGTAAACTGGTCTGTTCCTCTGGGCATGATAACCCTTTAGATTCAGCTGAGATGTCTGATTAAATTATGTTAAGATTAGGGCTTTGATTTTAAAAATTCATTGGAGTGTGACTCAGCATGGAGTACCTGCCACCTTGGTGGGTTGATAAAACAGACTCTCACATGGAAGTATATACACACAGAGAAGCAGACACAGAGAAGAAGAATACGAGGAAGAGAGACAGCTCATTAGACCTGGCAGAATCCCCAGGATGGGAGAGGTCCTGACAGTCTACAGCTGGCCTTGTGAAGAGAAGTGAGCAGCTGAACCCAGAAAGAAACAAGCTCCAGGGAGAGAGAAAAGCCTTATGCCAGCCTACAGATGAGATAAAAATAAGCTGGGACCATGGACCCTTAAGAGGAAGAAGGAAGGCTGAACCCTCCCAGACATTGCTCGCCATTTTGCTTCAACACATAGCAACAGAGTTTGGTAAGGAAATAATCTTGAGTTGGGCTCTTTAGGGCCTTGTGACTGTAAGCTTCTACCTCAAATAAATACCCTTTATAAAAGCCAACAGAGTTCTTGTACTTTGCATCAGCACCCTTTTGGCTGGCTAAAACATTTGGAGTTGTTCTGCATGACATTGCAATGATGGATACGGGACATTATACATTTTGTATATTGTAAGAAGTTTGCTTTCAGACAGTTCTCAAAATAATTTTAACTTATGTATGTAGGGTGTATAGAATGCACTATTATTAGGTAATGGAATAAAATAAAATGACTGGTTATAAAGAAAAATTAAAACATAAAACAAAACCTGAATGAATACAGAAAGTGCATAAAGTTCATGAAAAATTTATTAGGTCTATCTACAAAGTTTTAAAAGCTGTAATATAAAATAGTATACTGATGCAAAGTTAAAATTTTGTTCTTTCTCTGTTAAAATAACAGAATTCCCCAAATCAGTGGTCAGTTTCAGCAAAAGTTTGCAAAAAATTTTTCTCCTGACTAATCAGTATACAAAAAAAAAAATCTCTTTTATCAAGATAACTTCTTATACTTTAACCTTATCATTTCCTTGGCTGTTTAAGAAAAGTAAATCTTATTACTTTTAAAAGAACATAATGTTCAAACCTGTCATGGAAAGTGTTTAAAAGTGTTATGAAATTAAGAGATTCTTTAACCCTCTGTTAATCAAAGTTGTATCAGTAAAATGTACATAAGAATACTTAAAGAGTGCATAAAATTCCTGAAAATCTAAAAATGTTTTTGCATAATATTAGATAAAGTATAGTGTCGCTAATCATGGTTTTAATTTTTTTTTTTTAAATAGTATGTGTCACAGAAACAACTTCTCCACCTGGAAATCCAGAAGCAGATGCTTTAGCTTGTGTTCATCTAATTTGCCCCTTCTCTGCTAAAAAAGCATCTCTGTGGCTGCAGAAAAAGAGTGGTCATTGAGAGCTGCCAGAGGTGGTGCATAACAGTAGATTATCATGAATTAAAGTAACACCACTGCTGTCTGTAGCAGTCCCAAATATTGCAAGTTTGTTGCAAAAATAATATCTGGTTATGTCACTATCAGTTTGTTTTAAAACTTGCTAAGGCTTACTTTTAGTATCTCTTTAGGCAAGTCAAATCAGCCTGCATTCACCTTCCTGTGAGAGGACCAATGGTGGATTTTTGCCATGCTTTCCCAAGGCTGTGTGCATAGCCTAACCATCTGTCCTGGTCTGGTGGCAAAGATTCTGGCTGTGTGGAAAAACCTGTGCCTGTAACCCTATTGATAATAGTATGTTAACCAGTAATCCTTTCATCAGAATTAATAGAAGCATTAGAGGCTATGGTATCTTATCTTAAGAGCCTGAGATAGGCAGACAATTGGGACAAGTTACAAAGTCCTGGCTGTCTATCAAATTCTTAAATGTTGTTTAGTTAAGTAAAACAAAAACTGTATCTTCTACCATAATCAAAAAAGTACAATGTTTCCTAATAGAGTTTATAATTTTGTTGGGGTACTGAAAACCCTTCATCTCTCATTTAGTTCAGATACTAAAACCATTGTATGTGTTAATCAGAAAATTTTGTGCATGGAAATGGGAACCCCGCCCCCCAGCAGACTGCTTTTTAGAAAAAAAGGCAATAACACAAGTTTAAGCAGAAAGAGGAGTGGTGAACCTTAATTTACCCTGTATATTGGATGTAGCCAGTACCAATATTGGCTTTGGGTGGGGTTTGTGGCAGAGGCAACATTCTAAACAAATACTCCTTGGGCTTTAGTCACAATTACAAGAAGAAGCCAAAGTACAAGAGAGGAACAATGAACTGTTGTGGGCTGCCCTCTGTGGGGAAGAGAGATCTATGGAAGAACATCTGGGACACCTGCCAGCAGTTACAGGTAACTATCATGTCCCTGCCCCTGCCTCTATTATCTCTCTTGGGACTGTTGAGGCAGATGCCCTTGTGAAGATCCAGAGCCATACCATTGAGACCCAAAAAGCAGCAGAGTGGCTCCACCAAAAGGGCAAACATCATGGATACCAGACCTTGTGGTGCCTAGCCCAGCAGTTCCAATTGCCTGTCACTCACCAGCTGCTCGTGAACATCACCCATGAGTGTCCTTCATGCTCACTCCAATGACTGTGACATTGGTCCCCTCCTGCTCTCAGAAGGGGCAAGGTATGCTTTCAGTGCTGCAGACACTGCAACGGGACTCTTGTAATTTGATGCCGTGGGCTGTAGCCATAGCTCCAGTTAAGATTCTAACAGAAAGACCAAGACAGGCACTAAAGTTACAAGTTAAAATGCCAGCTGCCCCACAGCCCAAAAAGGGGAAGTAATAACAATTTTTTGTTGCCTATGCCTCAAACTATACAAAATGGGAGAAAATAAAATCATTTTAATCATAGGCCTATGCAGCCCTCTGGTTGGGAATCTTAAATCCATGAAAAATAAAAAATCACTCAAAAACACTGTTGCAAAACCACAGTTAATAATATAAAGTCTCCTATTCCTGCTAAAACTCTATGTGTGTAAGCCCACCAAATTATGTAATTTCACTGTCAACCATTAATGTTGAATGTTGAGTATATAATCTTATTATTCCTTCTCCTCAGACTCCCGGAGGTGATAACCTCACAGCCCACCCTAAATTTCATGGTTAATTCCTATCCTTACCATAATTATAACTCATTTTCCTCATATCTGCAAGTCCTTACATCTTCCATGCAATAACAGTTTATCCAAACAGCCATCTGAGATGTCACCCATGATTATGTACATGATCTTCTGCTGCAAAACTACAGTGCCAGCCACCAAGCCAGAAGTCACAAGATCTCAACACTGAAAGGGGAACAGTAGCTTAATCCCACAATGCCTCATAACAGCATAAAACAGCCAGATGATTGATGCCCACCTTCCTGCTCTCCCTCTCCACCCAACCATATCAAAAAGAGTTGGGAATGTTAGCCCTATTTAGCAAAATAATCCCCCATGACCCCAGTCAGTGCTGGTGGGTCTCCCCTGCCCCATAGAAGATGACCCAAACCCCCACTGCTGTCCCTAATCCACAGGATGTATTAATCTCAAAACCAACCATGAGAATATTACAAGATCATGGGAGGTACCTGTGCAATCATAAATGAAACTTGTTTTTATATTTTAAAAAATGAGCAGGTAGAAGAAAATCTTAAAATTTCAAAAGAAAACAGAGATCATTCAGAGGGCCTGAGACAACAGCTATGGAAATCAATCCTGGTTATCCTCATTTCTCTCTTACTTTTCCTCACCCTTAAAATCAATCCTTTTACCCAATATAACACCACTACTGTTATTATTGCTGCTGCTGCTTTTTGGTCCTTGTCTCTTACAGCTTCTCATCTGATTCACATGCTGAATTGTACACTCAACAACTCAGGAATATGTGAATGCCATCTTCTTTCTACATGAACACCAATACCAATCTCTTCAGGACCAGAAATCAGAACCCACTGGACAGAACAGAAGGGAACCCTTTGCCACCCCATAACAGCAGGAAGTAGCCAGACTGAGTTGATGTCCCAAATCCCCTCACCCTTCTGTTCTACTCAGTATTCTCATTACTTAGGTCCTTCATCATATATATATAATCAAAGACTTAGGAATGTTAGAGGCTCCCTCTTATGAGGTTTGCAATGATTAACAGGTCATAAGACCATGAATCATTACCCCTGTGACATAAATTGAAGAAAGGCAGCCTCCAGCCACAACCCACCTGATCTATTGAGCAAGCCATCACAGCCCATCCCTTCCCAAGAATAAATAAAGTGGAGAAGATAAGGGCCATGGCCCCCTCCAGGCCCAAGCACCACCAACCCCTCCCTCATTCCAAGACCCCCTAGGCCACTCCCCACCCCACCCCCAGCCATTTGGTCCCAGGCTGTACTCAGTTTCCCCACCTATTGATGTACTGTATAAAGTCATATCCACTACCTTCCACAGGTGGGCTGAAGTCTCTCTTCAGACACCATACATGCCGGCAGGCAGGCTGAAGTCTATTCTTCAGACCCCCTCTGTTGGGAGAACTTCCCAATAAACTTCCTGCCTCTGCATCCCAGTGAGCACTGTTTTTCTCTAATAATATTTTTGTCTGGCTTATTTTACTGAATTCATCCATATTTCTGTATGTGTTTGTAGACCAACCATGCTTACTGGTGTATTGCATTTTATTGTGTGTATATATATCACTTTATATGTCCGTTTTCTTGTTGAAGGTAATTTGGTGAGTTTCCATTTAGGTGTTATCACCAATCATTTTGCTCTAAAATCTTGGTACATGTCTTTAGTGATTGTGTGTATACGATGGGAGAGAGGAGGGAAGCTGGAAATTGGCAAAATAAAGACAAACACTGGGGAAAGGGGATGTCTTAGCTAATGAAGGAGAGAAACTTTAGCATTGAATTTGTGAAGGGGCAAAGCATAGAACAGAAATAGAGAATGGAATGCAATGAATACAGAAAACCCACACAGAGGTAGAGATTTAAATGGTATAGGATTCTTAGTAAGTGGGTTTCTCCTTTCTTTATCTTCTCTCTTCTAGAATTACTTCTCACCAATGGCTCACCTCCTTCCATTTGTCTAGGTCAGTGTTTCTCTATCTTTCTTGCATTATTGAGCCCTAGGAATATTTTCAGGCATTTCCCCACTCATAGCCCTCCTCTTCACTGATGAAATTTTAATACCCTAGGCATCTTATATAACTGTTTAAATATTCTGATTATTTAAAGTGCCACCAATTATTATAATATCTAATTGGTTATTTTTACCTACTCAAAATGTCCTTGCATCTATCCTCCAATGCCTCCATATTAGTCAGGGAGGGTTCTCTAGAGAAACAGAACTTACAGGAGATATCTGCAAATAGTATGGGATTTTATGAAATTATCTCACATGACCATGATGATGCACAAGTCCAAATTCCATAGGGCAGGCTGTGAACCAGGGGCTCCAATGAAGGTTCTTGATGAGTTACCCAGATTCTGTCTGAAGTAGAGATGGAAATTTTCTCTCTGAATGCTGAAATTGCTTCTCCTTTTAAGGTCTTCAACTGATTGGATGAGACATCACTCATTGCTGATGGCAGTCTCCTCAGGTGATTGTAAATGTAATCAGTAATACATGCAAATCAACTCACTGGTGATTAAAGTCCATGAAATGCCCTTGTATTACAATTATCCCAGTGCTTGTTTGACCAAACAACTGGACACCATTACCTAAGTTGACACATTAGCCTACCCATCACAACCTCTGAGTAAT
The DNA here is from genome assembly GCA_029593785.1 of Cabassous unicinctus. Taxonomy (NCBI): domain Eukaryota; kingdom Metazoa; phylum Chordata; class Mammalia; order Cingulata; family Chlamyphoridae; genus Cabassous; species Cabassous unicinctus. The sequence goes on along the minus strand of JAQZBX010065125.1, from coordinate 6,546 downwards.
TTTTACCTCTCTCACTCCTAGGTCAGTTAGACCAATGGCTCTCAAACTGAACTGTGCCAAACCATCAATTTGGAATGCTATTAAAATGTAAATTCTGATTCAGTAGGTCTGGGGTCAGGTGACAGAATGTGAATTTCTGACAAGCTTCCAGGTGAGGGTGATGCTGCTGGTCCATGGAGCACTCTTGGAATCATGAGGCATCAGAGGGTGGTGAGCTTTGTTACCATCAAATTATCTTATTAATGTAGAAGACATATTCATGATAGTGCATTATACCATCAGTAGGGTGTATGAACATAACATATGTGTTTAGATTTGTATTCATCCCTGACATCAGTTTGTGCAGGCAATGGGAACCCTCACCTCATTTTCTCTTACACATGTTATATGGCAGTTTAAGGAAGAGAGACTTAGTACACATGAACCCTTGCAACATCTTGGATAATTGAATGTCCTTGCATATAAATACTGCTTTTATATTTTTATTGAGTTGACTCTTTAATGTATTCCTAAGGTTTGCACCCTGATGCTGGGAGCTGGCAGAGACAGGGTATTTGGGGAAAGTTTTAACCTTCCTTCAATAAAATCAGAATGTAGAGTTTTCACTTGAACTTCATATGGAGAACTGAGACTTAGGAATCAGAACAGGGAGAGATCTTTAAGTAATTAGGTCCATTTACTAGGCAATAATTGGCCCTGTACCAAATGTGACAGTTTGAGAGATGGGAGTCACTAGGGACTCCAAGGTTATGAGCAGGAACATCAAGAAGTGATTTTCAAGTAGCTTTGCCATCTTCCTTTGTTGTTGAAGATAGATATGATGATTAGTAAGTCCCACAGTTAAGCATACATTTTTAACACCTTAGATTAGTGTGGTATATTTTTTTACAATTCATGAAAGAACATTTAAATAATTGTACTATTAACTATAATTGTACTATTAACTATAGTCCATTATTTACAATAGGCTTCACTGTTTGTATTGTACAGTCCTATGTTTTTGTAAAAACTTTATTCTAGTAACATATAAAAAACCTAAAATTTCCTCATATAGCCACTTGCACATATAAAATTCAGTGCTGCTAATTACATTCATGATAATCACCACCATCCATTACTAAAACTTTACAATCAACCCAATTAGAAACTGTACAACCAAAGCATTAAATACCCATTCCCTATCCCCACCCCAACTCCTGGTAAACTTTATTCTAGATTCTGACTGTATGCGTTTGCTTATTCTAATTATTTCAAACCATCAAGATCATACAATATTTGTCCTTTTGTGCCTGGCTTATTTCACTCAACATGATGTCTTCAAGTTACATCCATGTTGTTGCATGTATCAGGACTTCATTCCTTTTACAGCTGAATAATATTCTTTCATATGCACACATCATATTTTATTTGTTCATTATTCAGTTGATGGACATGTGTCTTGTTTCCATCTTTTGGCAATTGTGAATAATGCTGCTATGAACATCACTGTGCAAATATCTGTTCAAACACCTGCTTTCAATTCTTGGGGTATATACCTAGAAGTGGGATTGCCAGGTCATATGGAAATTTTATACTTAATTTTCTGAAGAACTGCCAAACTGTCTTCTACAGTGGGTGCAATATTTTACATTCCCACCAGCAATTAATGAGTGTCCTTATTACTCCTCATAACTCTCCAGCACTTGTAATTTTCCATTTTTTAAGAGCAGTCACTCTAATGGGTGTCAAATGGTATCTTATTGTGATTTTGATTTGCATTTCCCTGATGGCTAATGATATTGAGCATCTATTCATGTGATTTCTGGCCATTTGATTTGTTTTTTGTTTGTTTGTTTGTTTTAAAGATTTATTTATTTCTCCCCTCTTCTTAGATTTTGCACTTGCTGTCTGCTCTCTATGTGTTCTTTCTGTGTCTACTTGTCTTCTCTTTAGGCGGCACTAGGAACTGATCCTGAGACCTTCCAGAGTGGAGAGACACTGCTCAAACTCTTGCACCACCTCAGCTCCCTTATTTGCTGCATCTCTCATTATCTCTCTTCTGTGTTTCTTTTTGTTGCATCATCTTGCTGTGCCAGCTCTCTGCATGGCCAGCACTCCATGCAGGCCAGGACTCCTGCATGGGCCAGCACTCCACATGGGCCATAATTCCATGTGGGCCAGCACTCCTGCATGGGCTAGCACTCTGCATGGGCCAGCTCTCTGCTTGGGCCAGCTGACCATGCAGGCCAGCTTGCTTTTCACCAGGAGACCCTGGGAATCAAACCCTGTACCTCCTATATGGTAGATGGGAGCCCAATCACTTGAGCCACATCCTCTTCCCTCTGGCCATTTGTATATCTTCTTTGGAGAGATATCTATACAAGTCTTTTGCCCATTTTTTTATTAAGTTGTTTAAGTTGAAGGATTTCTTTATACATTCTGCATATTAAATGTTTATTGGATATGTGGTTCCAAATACTTCCTCCCTTTGCGTAGGTTGTCATTTTACTTTCATGATAAAGTCCATAAAGGCACAAAGTTTTTAATTTTGATGAGGACTTATTTATCTATTTTTTCTTTTTTTGCTTGTGCTTTGGGTGTAAAGTCTAAGACACCATTACCTAACACAATGCCTTGGAGATACTTCCCTACATTTTCTTCTAAGAGGTTGATAGTTTGGGATCTTATATTTAGGTCTTTGATCCATTTTTAGTTGTCTTTTGTATAAGGTGTGAGATAGGGGTCCTCATTTTTTTTTTCAAATGAAGATCCGCTTTTCCTGGCACCATTTGTCAAAGAAACTATTATTTCCCAAATGAGTATTCTTTGCCCCCTTGTCAAATATTAGCTGGCCATAAATGTGAGGGTTGATTTCTGACCTCTCAAATCAACTCATTGCTCTTTATGTCTGTCTTTGTGCCTGACCCAAGCTGTTTTGATAACTGTGGCTTTGTTACAAGTTTTAAGATTGGGAATTGTAAGTCCTTTAACTTCATTCTTATTTTTCAAGATGGATTTGGCTATTCTGGGTCCCTTGCCCCTTCATATAAATTTGATTATTGAATTTTCCATTTCTGCAAAGAATGTTGTTGGAATTTTGGTTGGGATTGCATTGAATCTACAAATCACAAGTAGATTGACCTCTTAATGATATTTGTTCTTGTTATCAATGAAAATGGTATGTTCTTCCATTTATTTAGGTCTTCCTTGATTTCCTTTGGAAATGCTTGTAGTTTACTGTGTACAAGTCCTTTACATCCTTAGTTCAATGTATTCTTAAATATTTGATCATTGAGTTGCTATTATGAATGGAATTTTTCTTTATTTCCTCATCAGACTGTTCATAACTAATGTATAGATACACTACCAATTGTTGCATGTTTGTCTTGTACCCCACCACTTTGATGAATTAGTTTCTTAGGTCTAGTAGCTTTGTGGTATATTTTTTCAGGACTTTCTATATATAGGATCATGTCATCTGCAAATAGTGAAATTTTACTTCTTCCTTTCCAATTTGGATGCATTTTTAAAAAAAACAATCATGTATATTTAATAAAGAGTTTTGACATAAAAATGATCTAAAGCATTCACACTTATCAAGGCAAAAGAAAGTCAAAGGACAAATGTAAACTGAGAAAAAAATAAGTGCAACCCACAGCAGAGATGATTGTGCAAAAGGTTCAGGACAAACTCTGTATGCATCTTTTGGTGACCTGTAGGCATAGAGTCAGCAAATTGTAGGAGCCAATTCCTTTGGCAACTGCAATGTTGAATGCTTGGGTCAGTACAGATGGATGGCCGTTGGGACTGTGCTACAAGAGGAGGACTGTGCTTCTTGCTGCTCTTTCTTTATTTAAACAAAGAGTGAGCATGTCATCCTATAAGTCCAAAAAAAAAACAGTCCAAGGGTGCCAGCTGTTGAGCAAAGTTGTATATCTCTGTGGAAATGCAAGTTGCTACCATCTCGTAAGAATATGGGAAGTTGAGACTGAGTCTAATCAATGCTTCTAGGGAAGGAGGAGCCAGGCAAACAAGAGATAGCTGTCAGGGTTACCCATAATCAGCATCTTCTGTCTTTCTACACAAAGCCATTTTTTACATGAATCAATTTTATTGATACATAATAATAAAGCATAAATCCATCCAAAGTGCACAATCAATGGTATGCTGTATAATCACATAGTTATGCATTTATCACTCCAATCATTTTAGAGCATTTTCATTATTCCAGCAATAATAATAAAAAATACTAAAAAACAAAAACCAAATAAACAAAACTCATCACCTTTCAAACTCTCTAAGCTTCCACTGCTGTACATAGCTGCTTTTTGTGTTTCCTTCTCTCTAGTATATTTGTATTTATATTTTGTAAAAAAAACAGTCTTATATATGCAATATATATCACCCATATTCATATATTACATAAGGTTTCATTGTTATACAGTCCCATGTTACATTTTTTAGCTTTCCTTCTGTTGGGAAAAATGGTGCTCACTGGGACACAGAGACTGAAGATTGCAGGCAGAAAGTTTATTGGGAAGCTCTCCCAACAGAGGGGGTCTGAAGAATAGACTTCAGCCCCACTGCCAGCATGGTGGGGGTCTGAAGAGAGACTGCAGCCCACCCCTGGAAAGGAGGGATTTGAATTTATACAGTACATCCCTAGGTGGGGAAATGATAGTCAGCGGGAGGGGGTCAAGAGTTTGAGTAAGATGTAGGGGCCAATAGGAAGCCCTAGAGGTGAAAAATTTTCCCTTGTATGGCTAGAGGGTAGTGGGTTAGGAATTTATGTTTTCTTGGAATGCTGGAAGAACAGGTGGTGCTTTGATGTGGAGGGAGTGAAGCTCTTTATCTCACTTTACTCCCATCTTCACTGTGGTCTCTTTGTTTAACCTTTGGGGAAGTGCCCTGCTTTCAGACACATAAGCTTAAGCGGGGGCTTGTCCTTCCTTAAAGCATGTCAGGAGGAATTGAGTCACAGGTTGTTAATTATTGCAAACCTAGTGAAGGGGAATGCCTAACATTCCTAACTTTTTATATATATACATGTTGGGGTACTTGGGTATTGGGGTATAAGGTACTGGGCAGGATGGGAGGGTGAGGGGATTTGGGCATTGTCTTAATCTGGCTACTTCCTTCTGTCAAGGGGTGGAGAAAATTTCCCTTTCATCCTGTCCAGGCGGCTGTGGGTTTCAGGTCTCACAAGGGTTGATATTGTCACTCCTGCAGCAGAAAGATGCCATTTATGAATTCCTGAGTTGTTGACTGTATGATTTGGTGTATGAGTCAGATGAGAAGCTGTAAGAGATAAGGACCAAAAAGAAGCAGCAGCAATAATAACATTAGTGGTATTATAATGAGTAAAAGGATTGATTTTAGGTTAAGGAAATGTAAGAGAAAAATGAGGATAACCAGGATTGATTTCCATAGCTGTTGTCCCGGGCCCTCTGAATGATCTCTATGTTTTCTTTTGAAATTTTAAGGTTTTCTTCTACCTGCCCAGTTTTGTTAAAAACAACAAGTTTCCTGTTGGATTAGGGACAGGGGTGGGAGTTTGGGGTCATCTGTTATTGGGGCAGGGGAGACCTGCCTGCATTGACCAGGGTCACAAGATTATTTTGCTAAATGGGACTAACATTCCCAACTCTTTTTGATATGGTTGGGTGAAGAGGGAGAGCAGGAAGGTGGGCATCAATTGTCTGGCTGCTTTCTGCTGTTATTGGGTGTTGTGGGATTCAGTTACTGTTTCCCTTTTGGCATTAAGATATTGTGGCCTCTGGCTCAGTGGCTGGCATTGTATTTTTGCAGGAGGAGAAGATCATGTACATGATCATGGGTGGCATCTCGGACGGCTGTTTGGATAAATTGAGTTATTGCATGGAAGATGTATGGACCTGCTGATATGAAGAGAATGAGAGTTATAATTGTGGCAAGGATAGGAATTAACCATGGAATTTAGGGTGGGTTATCACCTCCAGTTATCTTGCCCCTTCTGAGAACAGGGGGGGACGACCAATGTTGCAGTCCTTAGAGTGAGCACAAAGGACATTCGTGGGTGATGTTCATGAGCTGCTGGTGAGTGACAGGCAGTTGGAACTGCTGGGCTAGGCACCACAAGATCTAGTATTCATGATGTTTGCCTTTTCAGTGAAGCCACTCTGCTGCTTTCTGGGTCTCAGTGGTATGGCTCTGGATCTTCGTGAGGGCAACTGCCTCAACAGTCCCAAGAGAGATGTTAGAGGAGGGGGTAGGGAAACAGACAGTTACCTATTGCTGCTGGCAGGTGTCCCAGATGTTCTCCCACAGCTCCCTCTTCTCCGCAGAGGGCAGCCCACAGCAGTTCATTGTTCCTGTCTTGTACTTTGGCTTCTCACAATTGTGACTAAAGCTCAAGGGGTATTTGTTTGGAATGTTGCCTCTGCTACAAACCCCACCCAAAGCCAATATTGGTACTGGCTACATCCAATTTACAGGGTAAGTTAAGGTTCATCACCCCCTTTACTGCTTAAACTTGTGTTATTGCCCTCTAAAAAGCAGCCTGCTGGGTTTTTTTTTTTTTTTTCTCAT
>JAQZBX010065124.1:0-16367 GCA_029593785.1 Cabassous unicinctus | reverse complement strand
AAAAAAAATATATATATATATATAAAATAACATTTATGTAAGCAAATTCACATATATGCATATATATTTATATATCATCTTACAAATATTGGTATGTATTGTGAAAAATTTTGATTTTTACCCACAATAAAAAAAAATGATATATGGGTGGTTGAAGAATAAACCCCTCTAAAATTTAGGAAACCATAAGAAGTGATTGAATCTTCTAGATATATGGAATATGACACATTAAAAATTACTGATCATAATTAATAATTAATAAATTATTATATCTAGTTGGGGAGAATAGACAAATGGTTACTGAACACAAACAAAAATAAATTCTAAAAGGGGTTGAAAAATAAATTTTTTGAAAAGTTATTAGAAAAATGAAGAGGTCAAAATGTATAAATCACTAAGGAAAATGGAACATCCCAAATGTGCTATGACAGAAGAAATAAAAAGGTAAAAGAATGTTAAAATATAATATCTTGTATAAAAGACTCAGGATTATAACATAAATAAGTTAAAGTAAATATTTATAACAAAAATCAAAGTAAACGGTATATATATTTAATATAGAAAGTGTTCATAAAAAGTCATCAGTAAAAATTCTGACTCCAACAGAACCAGGAAAGATGCAAGTAATTAACAATGTTTATGGAGTGGATTCTATATCCCACTGTGTAAGGAACAGAGGACAAAAAGACTATTAAATCATTTCCCCTGCCTTTAGGGAACTTGGAGACAAAAGAACACTAGATATTACTATATAAATTTGAAAATTAACTAAATATCTAAAAGTGCAGGACTAAGTTAATTAACTTTGTTATAACCATACTCTTTATATTATTTCATGAATAGTGTTATGATTAGGCAGAATTTGAGATCATAAAAGCAATTGGAGTTTAACAATAATAGGGATAAAAATCAGGATACAAAGTTATTGATACAACATATTTTACCAGTGTATATTACTCATTCCTCTAGATCTAGCACCTCATGAAACCAGAATAATAGGATGGGCAGGAACAATGAGTTTGTTTGACCACATATTTCTCACCATATTAGGGACAGGTAATACTTTATTTAAAGCCTGATTTAAAGTGAGAAATTGTCACAAAGATTTACGGTGTTTCTGTAAAATGAAACAATGTATTCTGCCCTCTTTATTACCAGGTAACATGCATTACATTGATGAGGCAGGTGAGAATGGAAACAGCATATACTGTCAGCATCTTTCTTGAGAATGATATCATCCAAAATTATCTAATGTCAATTTCTGCATTCTACATTGAAGTTCATGTATTATGGGTTGTGCTAATTTTACAAATGAAAGACAGGGCCTCAAAATTGGATGGTCTCACAGGTGAATTCTACTAATCATTCTGGAAAGAACTAACACCATTCCTGTTTAAACACTTCCAAAAAACAGAAGTGGAGGGAACTTTACTTAACTCATTCTATGATGCCAACATCACCCTAATATCAAAGCCATATAAAGATTTCACAAGAAAAGAAAACAGATCAATCTCTCTAATGAACTTAGATGCTAAAATCTTCAACAAAATACTTGCTAATCAAATTCAACAACACATCAAATGAATTATACACCATGGCCAAATGGGTTTTATCCATCGTATGCAAGGATGGTTCAACATAAGAAATCAATCAAGACAGGGCCTGGATCTCTATTAGAAGATCAGTAAACACTATAAGTAAAAAGAAGAAAGTGACACTGAAATTCAGTAGAGGAATTATCAGGTATTTTAAAATATGTGGGAAGATTAATAGATCATTTTCATTAAATGATAACATCAAACAAAACTGATACACTTTAGGAGATCATATGATTTCCTACTTGGAAATAAATAAGTAAAATTTGGTCATTTTACTGCATATCTGCCTAGTTAATTCAAATTATTTTTGTATATTTAGCCTCCTTATGATTAATATAAATCTGAAGCCTCATTCCCTTTCAAACTTTGCCTGTTATATAATAAGGAAAAAAATATATATTTAAAGTATCTTGCATATACAAAAATAAGAATGATAATAGTTGTCTTTCTGTGGGGTCGAGTCAAGAATATTTTTATGTCTTATTTCTTTATTTTTCCAAAATCTGTAATGAGCATTATTACTTCTGAAAAATATGATTAACTTTATTTAAGAAAGAGACATGAGAACATCTTCCATTAACTAAAATTAAATTGCTGTATTAATTATTGCATAACACATCATTTAGAACATAAATCTACAGAGCAATGCCATGTAAAAATGTACATATATTTCCTAAGAAATCTTGAAAATATCAAATATATATTTTTAACAAAACTGATCACTGGAAGTATTGACATATAATGAATGTTTTTCATGTTGCGCAAGATCTTAAACCTGAAATGAAAGCTACTAAAGTTATGTAATCACACACAGATTTCCTGAAAGAGTAACACTTTATTGGAAAATAGGTGATGAATTTCTCTGCACCTCATTTTTTTTTCTGGTCCAGAGATTCTTCATGGCATTCTTCATCTCTGCATTTCTCAGGGTATAGATTAAGGGGTTCAGCATAGGGGTAATGACAGTGAAAGACACAGTCACAGATTTATCCATGGGTAAGGTTGAAGGAGGTCTCACATACATAAAAATGCAGGGAACAAAGAATAAGACCATTACAGTGTGGTGGGAACCACAGGTGGATAAGGCTTTGTGCCTCCCTTCCTGACTAAGTTTCCTCAGAGAGTACATAATGACCCCATAGGTGATAAGTAAAAGCATGAAGAAGACCACAAAGATTGCCCCATCATTGGCAACCATGGTGAGACCAATGATGTAGGTGTCAGTGCAGGCAAGTTTTAATAACCAGGGCCTGTCCCAGATTAAATGGTTGATGATATTAGGACCACTGAAGGGAAGGTCATAAACCAAGAGAAGCTGAACTACAGCATGCACAAAACCTCCAAGCCAAGCCAGTAGGAACATTAGAACACACATCCGTTAAGTCATGGTTGTCATATAATACAGAGGTTTGCAGATGGCCACATAGCAGGACATGCCACGAGAAGTAAAATCTTAGCACCACCAAATAAATTTCCTGTAAAAGGCTGAGTCACACAAGTTTGGAAAGAAATGGTTTTCTTCTCATAGAGTAAGCCTATAATCATTTTTGGGGTAACTAAAAAACATCATTTATGAATGTTAAGTACCCAAGAAAGAAGTACATGGGGGCATGAAGTTCTGAGCTGACCACCACAGTCACAACAATGAGTAGGTTGTCTACCATTGTCACAATGTAGAGGAACAAGAAAACAATAAACAATATTTTCTGACCCTGGAGGCTCTGAGTTAGTCCCAAGAGGATAAATTCAGTCACATTGTTCCTTTGTTCCATATATCATTCTTTGTATCCTTATTTCACAAGTCAGAGACAAATTTACTTAAAAATATAATTATGACTAATGACTATAAAATTTTAAGGTAATTTGTTTATTCATTTAACAAGAAGTAAATATTATTTATTATGTTCCAGCACTGTGTGAGACCTTAAGAATACAAGGCTGATATAATAAAATGATCCCTAACATCAATGATTTTATAGGCTATTAGACACACACATGCAGACAACACACACACATAAGTATTTAGACACATATGTGGGAAAAGGACAGATTATTAAATAAATGGATTCCTAAAACTCATTTTCCATCTAGAAGAAAATAAAATTATACATATAGATAATACCGCATGCAAAAAAATAAATTTAAGATTTAATATAAAAATAAAGCAATGTTTACTTTATATTTTCTGTCAAGTTGAAAAAAAATAATGCCTTCCTACACTCTAGATGTGGAAGAATCTCTTAAACAACTTAAATTTCAAATAGACATCCTTAATTTCAAGATTTTCAAGGATTTTAGGAAAACATACCATAAACAAAAGCCCTTTGGAGAAAAGATTAATATTTCAAAGGACAATTTTAATATCTAAAACAAACAAAGAGTTCTATCTAACAAGTTAGCAAGTAAAAGAAAACAAAGCAAAAATGGACAAGGGATATAGATAAACAATTAAAATAAGAGTTTAACCAAATGGCCAACAAACATGAAAGGATGCTGAAATGAATCTATAAATAGCAAAATGCAAGAGAAAAAAAATATATATCACATTTTCAGACTAACAAACTTAAAAATGGTAAGAGCAATGACTGGAATAAAAGCAGAGAAACAGGCATTCTCTTACATTGTTAGTGAAAATATAAATGTGATTTTTTGGAATGCAATCTAGCTTAAAAATAAAAATACATATACCATTCATTCCCCAAACTACACTCTTTAGAATTTATCCCATGGAAATTAAAGCACCAGTACATAAGGATATATGCACAGCATATAGTTGATGCATTATGTATAATGACATTAACATAAACAACAAAAAATTAAAGTGAATGGTATTCAATACTGAAATGGTTGAATAGATTAAAACATCTATTAAAAGGAATATTACAATCTCGAAGAATGCATTACAGCTATACCTGTACTGTTAGAGAAATTCCCACAAGGTACTGTTCAGTAAGAAAGAAATATGCACAAAACTATGTGTAATACAATGCTATTTTAAACAAAAATAAAAATGACATAAATGCACCAGTTTATAAATGTTTATGAGCATGAACAAAATATGTAAGGATAAAAAATATACTTTTGGTTGTAAACATGGATTACACTTGTGCTAGTGATGAGTAAGGGTAGGTAATGTATGTCAAAGGATGAACGCAATGAAAGGGACAATCCAAGAAAAAAAATCAAATAAAACACTTCAAAACAGCTAAAACTATATAATAAATGTTATCAATATGTGCCAGCTGTACTATCTCTTAAAATAACCCTACTAATGATACCTAGTTCCTTTAAGTTTGTATTGACAATTATTTCAATATCTGACCTTATCTCCTCTTTACAATAGCTGGATTGTTTGTCTTCCTAGCTATGAACAAGTTCTTCACTTGTGCAATAGATCCCATCCTCTTTATCACTATTAAGAACAAGATCCTGTAATTATCTCCTCAATTTTCTATATCATCAATTTTCTCCTTTAATCATCATTCCTATGAATTGAAGTAACAGCTTCCTTACATAAGTATAAACTTGGATATTGAAAGTCACTCATTCAAGTTATATGTATGCTACACAATCCTGTTTTTAATGAAAAATGATGCTTACTTTGATTGATCCCATCATGAGATTTATAAATACAGCCTATTAAAATATGCTCCATATAGTTACACTTAAAATTCGCTTCCAAAGAATGCTAATGTTAGAGAAGATAAATTCACTCTGGGTCTTCATAACATAAAAATATCCAAAAGAGCATTACAGAAATGAGCCAATCCCCAAATATTTTGTCAATTACAAATGATCCCTAATAATGTTTATTATTGGAATCACTAAAGAGAACTTTTAAATAACTGTGACTTGCCAAATAACACCATCAATGTACTTTTATAAAATGTAAACTCTAGTTCAGATTCTTATGTATAAATACACATCCTGGGTTACCTGCATAATGAGTTCCAATCATTCTGTATTGTGGTGCTTTCTACTGTGAAATAAAAGATAATAGTTTTATGCACTGACAACAGCTCTGTAGACACAGAGAGCAAGCAATCACATACACCATCACTAGAACTTGAAATATTTCACTGTGACCAACTCTTTCTATGCTTGCAGAAAGTTTGTGTCATATCAGTGATTCAGAAAAGAGTTACCTTTTAAATAAGGAAATTTTTGATTTGAATAATGCTGTTTAACCTAAAGAAGTCTGAATCCTGATTGTTAACAAAGAGACCCAAAACCCCCAATGTTGGCAGAATTTGTCCCCCAAACACTCAGATGTTAAATCAACATTATCAGGTTAAAAACTTAACAATTGTGCATTACATAAATAAACATTTTGCAGTTTATGTTTGAAAAGTGAAATAGTGAAATAGCATTTTGATTCTCATTTACTGGCCTGACTTCATACAGGATAGTTGAACTTCGGTTTGCCTGAAGGATGGAGAATAACTTCATGTCCTTATTTTATAATGCTTTTGACTCCATTATTTCAATTCAAAAAACCCCACAGAAATGTAAATATTCCTACACATTCTGGGATAAAGTCAAACATCTGTGGAAATGTATGTTCATTTGAACTACAGCACATATTTTTGAGTCATTCAATTGCTGCATCTCCAAGAGTGATTCTTCTTTAATTAAATTCACTGGGACATTGATTATAATTCTGTGAGTCGATTCTGTATCTCCAGAGATTCCATAAGAATATTCACCTATGTAGAACATAATTTACAGATCCACGTAGTCTGGGGAAGAGTCTAATAGGCACAAAATTTAAATATGTAAAAATGTCTTTTTGAAATCATGACCTTTGAAATAGGCAAATGTATTGTGTATATAAATTGAAACTATGCTTTTTAAGATCACTTTTAATCTCATTTTCAAGAATGATGAAAGTTCATCATAATAAGTCATTGAAAAATTGAATCAAACGCAGATATAGCAGTGTTACCTGTCCAGCAATAAGAAAGTTTCAGACAGGAAAATAAGTAAAATCTGTATTGTAAATTAAAAGAAAATTGAAACATTTAAAGGAATAACTTAAAGTAGTCCAGGAATCCTAAGTCTTTATCACACTCTAAAGACTTTTCTGAGGAAAGTAATGCCAACTGTTACTTTTGCATAAAGTTTCAGTGAATTGCCTTGGGATGGGAGAACGAAAATTTCCTCACTTGGAAATATACATCAAAAGAAGGAAGACTAGCAGATACTGTAGAGTTCTGGTTGCCTTCTTGCCATTTTTCTTGCATTCTGTCTTAGTAATTAACCTTATATTTTCAGGAAAGGCAAAAATCCAATATTTGCGTAATTAGATTTCCCAATATCTTTTGAAAATTTGGGTGCCCAATAAGGTTGAATTTAAGTCATTTCATGGGACATGTAGGAAGTGGGATGATTCAAGCAGAATTCAAGCTCCCTTAGGCCCCTCTCCTTTATGCTTTCTAGAATTCTGAAAAATTGTCTGCAAATCTAAAGCTACCTTGTGAGCATGAGCAGACCACAAGAGTAGAAGCCTTCAGTGATTTATCACTGAGCAGTAGGAACCAGTGTCCTCAAATGTTTGGAACCAACTTCAGATAGCCTCTGAAGACAGGAAGAAAAAAAAAATCTCTATCTTGTTAAAGTCACAGTTATTTCAGCTCTTTGCTATTATCAGTCCCAAATAATATTAATTAGAATTCAGGATGTATTGTGAATGATGCCATGGCATGTCCCCATTCTCCATAAGAACTGTTGGTCTTGATAGCAATTAAATTCTATTGTCTGTAGAAAGGCTTAGAAATGCTTAGATGTTAATTTCTCTGTGTACCACTGTAATAATTCCCTATTATCAAATGTCACATAAGTGTGTCTCATTTGCGTTAAAAAAGACTTACTTCAAATTACAAAAAAATCATACAATTTTATTAGCAAATGGTGATAAAATTTACTTAATTTGACAATTTCACATTTTACTTCATATTATTTTAACAATAAATATTTAAAAATTAAAATATATTGTATTTATAAATTTCCCTTTGGGATTTCACTTAAAGAAATTATTAGCAAATAATTACTTATCCTCATACTGAAATAAAAGTTCTAATGCAATAATCTCTTAGCATAAAATCTGATTACAAAAGTGAAAGAAAAAATAATAAAATAATTCTCATACAAGAAGGTATATACAGTAGAATAAAGTGCTAACTAATTGTAATATGAATCTGAAATCCTTTATTTTAACAATAAAACAAAATAGAGGAATGAGAGGTCTAGCAGTTTGGTATTATTAATGAATTCCAAAAATAGATAGTGGATTATATTTGTAAACTGGTCTGTTTTTCTGGGCATATTAGATTGTATTATCTTCAAAGGTTTCACTTTTACTTGATTAAATAATGATTAAGACTTTGATTGTGCCATGTCAGTAGGATGTTGAGTACCTGCCCACTTGGTTGGCAAGGACTCATAGAGAAAATGACAGGGCAAAGGAGTTAGTTGGAGTTGTGATGCTAGAATTTTGATATGGGAGGCCTGGAAAGTAAAAATACAGAGAAGCAGATAGGTACAGAAGGAGAGAAAGCTCCATTAGATACAGCAGAGGCCCCAGGAAGAGAGATGAGCCATTTGCCTGATCATCTCCAGCCGGCCTTGTGGAAAGAGCAGATTAGCTAATGTCAGAGAGAAATGAGCCCTGAGAGAGAGATGAGACTCATCCCAGCCTATAGCTGCTATTGGAAGAAGCTGGGACCAGGGAGCCTTAACAGGAAGAGGAAACCTGAACCCTTTCAGATGTCAGCAGCCATCTTTCTCCAACGTGTGGCCACAGACATTGGTGAGAGAAGTAACTTACACTTTATATCCTGGTAACTGTAAGCTTTTACCCCAAATAAATACCCTTCAAAAAATCAAACAGATTTCTGTTATTTTGCACCAGCACTCCTTTGATTGACTAATACAAGAGGGGAGAAGATAAAGAAGACATGGCATAATTTTATTTATCTCAAAGTGGTCATGGTACATTCAACAAAATAGAAAATATGTCCAGTCATAAAACAAGTTGCAGTAAATTTCAAAGGACTTAAATCATAGAGAATATATGCCTGATAATAATGGAATTCAACTAGAAATTATAAGAAAAATATAACTAAGCATTTTCCAATTATTTACAAATTAAACAGAATAGTTCAAAATAACCCAGGGGATAAAGAATAAATCACACTGGCATTAGAAAATATTTTTAATGGTAACATAAGAAAAACAAAAGAATATTAAAATATATTGGATTAGCTAATACAATTCCTAGATGAAAGTTTACAGCTTTACATGCAACTATTAGATAACAAGAAAGATGAAAATATATGAACTACAATTTGGTCTCAAGAAACTGGAAAAGAAAGAGCAAACTAAACTCAGAGAATTTTGCAGAATGGAAATAATAAATATAGGACAGAAATAATTGATAGAGAAATTTATTGAAAAATAGACAAAAATATATAAAGTAAGACTCTATTTACAATGGGTTCACACCCAGAGGAATGGATTAAGTTTAAGAACATGTTTTTCTGGGGTACCTACATAGCTTCAAACCCCCTAGTTCACTCACCATGCCCCAAAAAAACATGTTATTTGCACATACCAAATGCATTCATTCCACCACAATATACCAAATGCCTTAAGTCATTTCAGAATCAAGGCTAAATACAAAATCTCATTAAAATCAGTTATCAGTTTGATCTATCCTGGGATACAATTCCCCTCTGTTTGTTGACCTGTCAAATCTAGAAAACAAGTTATCTGCTTCCAAGATACAATGGGAAGGCAGCCATAAGATAAACATTCCAATTTCATTACGGAGACGTTGAAAGAAAATCAGGAGTAATGGAACCTAAACAATTATAAAACCCAGCAGGGCAAATTCCATTAAATTTCAAGGCCTGAGACTCATCTATGGATGAATATTTTGTCCTCCAGGCCTGATGGAGCAGCAACTCCATACCTTCCAAATGCTTGCTCAGTGACTCTGCTCTCCCTGAACACTGGGGTCAATGCTCCAACCTCTGTGAAAACCAGGATGAGAGGCAGGTTCTCTGAAAACTCTGAGACAGAAGCCTCATGCTTTCTGAGCATTGAGGAGGCAGCAGTCTACCTAAACAATGAGGCAGAAGGCTTGCCCTGTCCAAGCACCTGGGCAGATGACCTGCACTTTCAAAGCACAAGGGTGGCCCCAAGTTTTCCAAATGGATATATGGGCCTGCTCCCTTGGCCTAAAGATATCTCTTGCCCTCAATAGATCTCTTTGATCCAGGCCACAGTTTTCATAGTTCTGCCCTGGAAGTCATTCTTCCTTCAATTTCAACCTTTTCTGTCACTTTCAGTTCAGTCTTGCAATGTTTCTTCTCATATAAATTTTACAAAAACCTTGCCAGCTTTGCTTGAAGTTCATAGGTATCCAAACCATCAAATAGAAAGACTTCCCACAAATTTTTCCTGCCTAACTGCATTTCTGAACATGACTTCCACTGAAACACTTGACTCTTTCCTTGTTCAGTTAAACTCTCAAATGGAGTGCTATTCTCTGGGGGCTCACTTTCCAGAAGTTCAGGGAAGTCCCTGATAGAGCTGATTCTGACACAAGTCTTAGCACCCACTATCTAGATAGGCTCCAAATAGAATTTTCCAAACTATCAATTTCTGGCTACTTTGAGCTTAAGAGCTTAGTTTTTCACTTATCCCTTTCCCCTCCCATTTTACAATAAACTGCAAGAAGAAACCAGGCTACATCATCCACATTTAGCTTGGAAATCTCCTCAGCTGAAATTCCAAGTTCCTTACTTTAAAGTTCTTCCCTCCTACCTTTAGCATTCATAATTTTTTAACAACAAACAGTCTTTTCAAAGCAATCTAAGCCTTTTATCTTCTAGGCTCTACTCATTACCAAATCAATCCCAAATCTATTTCCACATTTGTAGGTATTTGCAGTATCAGCACCCCACTTTTCTGGTACTAAAATCTGTTTTGGTTTCCTTGGCTACTCAAGAAAATAGCATGCAATGGGTTAATTTAACAATGAGTATTCATTAGGTCATGTTTTTGAGCCTAGGGGATGTCCATATCAAGGCATCATCAAAACAATGCTTTCTTCTCAGAAAACTGGTATTCTGAGCCTGGTTATCACTGATCCTTGTTATTTGGATCTTCTGTCACACAACAATGCACATGGCAGCCTCTTCTGGCCTCTCTCATAATTTCAAAGTTCCATTGACCATCAGCCTCTTGCTTTCCCTGGCTTGCTCTCTCTCTATCTGACTTTCATTCTGCTTAAAATGACTCCAGTAAGAGTACAAAGACCCACCCTGATTGAGTAGGGCCACAACTAACTGGAGAAACCCCAACAATAGTCCTACTTACAGTGAATTCACACCCACAGGAATGGATTAAGTTTAAGGACATATTTGTATTTTGGGGGGGATACATACCTTCAGATCACCAAACTACCTTAACCAAATGATCAAAGTCAACATGTCAAGTACCTGGACTAATCAACAATATGTGCCTCCTGATATGATACTCTCTGGTAGTTTGAGTCATTTATAGACAACAGAAAATTATTTTCATAATTGGTCCAGCCATATGGGTGTGAACCCATTGTGAACCTTTTATAGATTAAAGTCATTTAAGAGTCATTTAATTAGATTACTCCAGTAAGGCATAGCCCAGGGTGGGTCTTAATCTTCTTACTGGAGTGTTTTATAAACTGAAATTGGCCAAGGTGCAAAAATAGAGAGAAACTCCCAGAATCTGAAAGAGACGTCCCCAGGACGCAGAAATTGAACTCTGTGTAACACAGAAGGTGAGAGGAAGTCACTGAAGCCAGAAATTGAAAGCAACAAGGTCCAGAGAAGAAGGGAGAGCCAAGCAAACATTTCCATGTGCCTGGTGGTCCAAAACTGCAGCTCAGAGAGAAATCATCTCCTGGTGAAGCCTTGATTGGATAATTTCATGGCCTCAGAGTTATAAGCTTATACATTAATAAATCCCTATTGTAAAAGGCAGTCCATTTCTGCTATATTGCTTTGGCAGCCTTTAGCAAAATAAACACACTCAAAGGAGAAATTTAATGACATTTCATTTGTATGCTATCCCTTCCAAAACTGCATAACCTGGTTGTAAACATGAGGAATCATCAGACAAACCCAAACTGAAGAATATAGTGCCATCTATAAAATAACTTGCCATACTCCATAAATTGTCAATTCATGAAATATAAAGAACCGGAAATAATTTTAGACTAAAGGAGTTAAAAGACACATGACAACTGAAGGCAGCATATGACCTTGGAATCTCTTATTCCATAAAAAGGACATTATTGGGCAATTGGTGAAATTACCATATTGTCTGTAGATTAGATATTCTTATTATATGAATGTTAATATCCTAATTTTGATAACTACTGTGTTTATGCATGGATATTCTTTGTTTTTTGAAATACTTGTTAGTTCCTAGTTTTATATAGAAGTATTTAGATCTAAATGTTTATCATGTCTGCAGCTTACTCAAACATTTTAGTTTTATATAGAAGTGTTTAAATCTAAATGCTTATCATGTCTGCAGCTTACTCAAACATTCAAGGCAAAAATGAATCTATATATATGAGAAAGAGAAAGAACTGCCTATAGTAAAATAATGAAAATATTTTACATATCTATAATAATTTATACATTCATATAAAACCTCTTGAAGACAACAAGAAAGAACAATTATAAGACCTTGAGTTAGGCAAATATTTCCTGTATGACAATAAAAACAGTATAAAAGAAAAAATTTGATAAATTTCATTTTATTGAAATTGTGGAATTCTGCTGTTCAAGTGACAAACCACAGATTAGGAGAAAATATTTTTTCCAAAAATATTATGTCTGATAAAGGACTTGTTTCTGCAATAGATAAACAGCTCCCAAATTTCAATAACAATAAAGCAAACAATTCAATGTAAAATGTGCAAAAGATTTGAACAGATATTTCACCAAAGAAAAGATAAAAATGGCAAATAAAAGCACATGAAAATATGCTCAATATCACTATTCATTCAGGAAATGCAAACAAAATCACAATAAGATATCACTACTTACTTCTTAGAATGATTAAAATTTTAAGTATTGACAATACCACGTGCTTCCAAAGATGTAGACTAACTAGTAAAGCATTTGTTTCTGGTTGTAAAACAAAATGCTAAAGTTGGAAAACAGTTTGGCAGTTGTACATGAAGTCAAACTTAGTTACTTTACAAGCAAGCAACTCCACTCCTAGGTACTTACTCAAGTGTAATGAAAACTCATGTTTTCACATGAAAAAACTGCACATGAATATTCTTAGTAATTATCTTCATAATTTCTAATAGCTGAAGGCAAGTCAAATATCACTCAATTGGAACAGATAATGTAATTGTGATACATACATAAGTGGAATACTACTTAGCAATATAAAGGAATAAACTATTGATACCCACAATCACAAAGATAAATCTCAAATGCATTATGCTATTCAAAAGAAGGAAAATTGCAAATGATTCTACACTATATGATTTAAGTTATATAACATTCTGGAACAGGCAAACTTATAGGACAGCAATGAATTAGTGTTAGCCAGGATCTGACTACAGGAAGTGGGGGGAGGATCTGACTACAACCTCATGGATGGCATTTTGGCCATAATTTTGAACATTAATTTTGAAAATACATTTGGCAGTTTGAGATTATTTTATGACTCCCCAAAAAGAGAAATATTATATTTATAAACTAATCTATTTTTCTGGGTGTGATAACCTTTGATTGTATTAGATTCAGCTGAGATGTCTTTGATTAAATTAACTGTTAAGATTAGGGCTTTGATTCAACCACATCAGTAAGGCATGACTCAGGTTGAAACTTGTCCCCTTGGTGGGCCTATATAAATGGACACTCAATCAAGCAGACACACAGGAAGAGAGAGAGCTTTGTCATGTTGTTCCTGGGGCCCTGGGGAGAGACAAACCATTCACCTCATAGTTTACAGCTGAGATTGGGAAGAAGCTGGGCTCATGGAGCCTTACGAGGAAGAGGAAGTCCAGGAAGGATAGACCAGCAGAGATCAGTGACCATCTTGCTTCAAGACATGGCAATTGACTTTGGTAAGAAAGCAACCTTGAGTTGACTTTTTAGGGCCTTGTAACTGTAAGATTTTACCTCAATAAATTCCATTTGTAAAAGCCAAGAGATTTCTGGTAGTTTACATCAGCACCCCTTTTGCAGTCTAATACAATATATATACAATTTGACCCAACAATTCTACTTCTGAGAACTTACACTTGCACAGATTCAAAAGGACAGATATTTATTGCAAATTATTTGTCATAAACAAGGATTGGACACACATGAAGAAGGCTTGATGTATTAGTTTTAGAACACCTTTTTGATGAAGTATAATGCAGTTGGGTCAGAAAATGTCATGTATTCAATTTTAATCCATTCCTATGGGTGTAAACCCACTGTAAATAGAATCTGGCAAAGATGTTATTTTTAGTCAGAGTGTGGCCCAACTGAATGGTTGGGTCTTAACCCTCTTACTGGAGGCTTTATGAAGGCAAAGCCTGGTAGAGGAGCAGGGAGTTGGAAGTCAACAGAAGCCAGAAGAGAAATGAGAGGATGTTGCCCTTTAACTGACAGGGAAAAACCAAAGAACCCTGAGGTTTGCCAACCAGCCAGAAGATACCAACTCCTAGAAGTAGCAAGCCTTCTAGCCTCTTGTTTTAGTTTTCCAATGGACTGCTGATTCAAAGTACCAGGAATTGGCTTGGAAATTTTAAAGGGGATTTATCTGGAGTAAAAGCTTACAGTTCCAAGGCTGTGAAAAACCCAAACCCAAGGATCATCAGAGATGCTTTCTCACCAAAATCTAATGGCATGTAGTGAAATTTGTTGCCAATCTCTGCCAAGGTCTCTGCCTTTCCCTCCAGAATCTACCATCTCTCAGGGTCCAGCTCCTGCAGTTCAGCCATCAGCTATCAAGCATAGGACTTATCTCATTTTAACCTTCTCCATGGGTCCAGCCTCTTGGGGCTTCATGCTTAATGTATCCTCTAGTCCTTCCTCACATACCAGGATCAAATATGGCAGCTTTCTTTTTCTCTGTGTCTCATTGTATGCCTCTCTCTCTGTCTCCATTTTTATCAGACATAGCAAGAGGGCAAAGACTTAACATGAATCACACTCCACTTACATAGTCCATTCAAAAGCCCAAAAGCAATCTTATCAAGTAATCTAATCAAAGCTCCTTCATCCAAATTTAATGCAATCAAAAGGTGTCACACCCATAAGAGTATATTAGCTTAAAAATATAATCTTTCTGTTTTCAGGATTCATAAAATAATCTCCAACATCTGATACCTGAATCTATCTTAAGTCAATCCATTTTTATCTTATCTGTGATGGCATCTAGGAATCTAAGTCATGCATAAGAAGGAAACTTATAATGTATGTTACATCTTTATGGACTGATATGGAAAGTACATCAAAATACTGAGTAGTAAAATGCAAACGCTAGTACACACTAATGACATAAACTCATATGCATATACAGTATGTGAAAATGCTTGTATTTGCAAAGATATTTGAAAAATCTTAAGTTACAGAAAACAGTGCTTGCCTTTGGGAAGGAATACTGGGAGCCTCTGGTAAAGAATGGAAAGTTTTTTGTTTGCAACCATTTTTTATGATTTGCTTTGTATTATATAATATTATTAGATATTAATTATTTTATTTTTAAAAAGTAGATGGATTACACAAAAATGACATATATAATGCAACCAAAATTGAAAGAATAAGACAGTCTAGATACTATTAAGTATTAGAATCATAATATACTAGTAACTAGTGTATTAGTAACTAGTACAGTAAAAAGAATAAACAAATGACAGATTTAATGTCCTCTATAAGGATGATGACAGAAAGACATACAAAGACTTCATAGTGAAGATGGTTGTGTTTTATTTCTCTTAATCTTGATTTCATGTGAGCTGAATAATAATAATGCAGATAAAGCTACTAGGAGCTGTCCAAGTTAGAATAGAGGAGAATGGATAATGATACTCATCCAGGTCAAATTAAATTTCACTTCCATATAACTACCTCTAACACTTTTACTCTTGTCCTTTCCATTCATTATCTTTGATCCTTGGAAATGGCTAAACAATGCAAATTCTTTCTTGGTTCATTGTGACATCAAATCTAAAGAGGACCCCCACCACCCTCAGTCACTGTTACATCACTTTTTCACAGTCTGGCACTTTCTTGTTTAAATTATTATTACTTTTAACATACTCTTCTATTTATTTTCCACCTTACTCCAAAAAAGTATTTCTTTATTCATGTGTATGCTATTATAATATATTTATATTAATGTTTAAGAAGGCCAACTCTGAAGTCAAACTACATGGGTTTAAATAACACTTCTTGCACCTGGTGGGATAATTTTCCAAGTTTCCATTAATTTTCAAGAAAACAGAAGTAGAATTTACTTCAAACACACTTACAGGATAAAATAAGACAATGCCTTCATAGTGTCTGTCACATTGTGGTAAATAAATAATAGATTGCACTACAAGTATTAACTTTTTTTCACAGCTTTCTTATTTGTCAAAAATTTCTTTAAATTTTGGGATCTTCCTTAGCCTGATTTTGATTTGTGAGGCATTCCGACTTTTAAAGTGAATCCTTCACATTGTTACTATGGTTAGCCTTCAGAATTCTGAAAGTTTCT
>JAQZBX010065123.1:0-16367 GCA_029593785.1 Cabassous unicinctus | reverse complement strand
TATATATATATGTTATAGGAATTGGCTCATGAGAATGTGGGGACTAGCAAGTCTGAATTTTGTATGGCAAGCTGCAAGCTAATATCTCTAATTACTGTGAGTTTGAATACCCCAGGGGAAACTGAACTAGAGGCATAAATTCTTCTTTCTGACTCCTGAAATCCTATTTTTCTTTATAAAACTTCCAACTGATTGGAT
This sequence comes from Cabassous unicinctus, assembly GCA_029593785.1. Taxonomy (NCBI): domain Eukaryota; kingdom Metazoa; phylum Chordata; class Mammalia; order Cingulata; family Chlamyphoridae; genus Cabassous; species Cabassous unicinctus. The sequence goes on along the minus strand of JAQZBX010065123.1, from coordinate 16,169 downwards.
AATGAGGTTCCTCATATTGATGAAGGCAGTTTCCTTTGTTGATTACAGATGCAATAAGTCAAAGAAAGAATCAATTTATTATAGATGTAAATATATTTATGACATGCCCTCCCTGTAAAACTCAGGCTAAAACAAAGACCTGGAAAACAACCTGGAAAAGTTGATACATATAATTAATCATCAGAAGGGCCGATATTTTAAATATACTTATATTTGGTTCTTTTTCTATATTTTCATTCTCCTAAAAACATTCTACCAGTTTAATTTTTGTCATTATTTCAGGCAGGGAAAGAGGCCAGGCTAAACAAGAAATGATATCTATGCAACATATCTTCAAGAAGGACACATCCACCATCATGTCAATGATAAGCTTCATATGTGTGAAAACTGGTCATCCAAATAGGGGTAAGTCATGAATTCCACACATTCATTTGACTGCAAGAAGATGGAACATTAGAGAGCTACAGGAATCATTTCTCTCCCAGAAAGAATAGCTAGAGGATAGACAGAAACTGTCCAGAACAACTTTCTAAGGCTCTGGAGAACCAGAAAGTGCTAGGCAGGACTGAAAAGAGAGCAGTGAAGAGAAGGAGACTCTGCAGTGAGGAAATTTGAGTAACTCAGGCTGCTGCTGGTGGTGGCACCCAACCCCCACTCACAGAGCAGACAGCTTTTGGTCATCCAGCCCCTGGTGGATGGCTATGGAATGAGATGACTGCAGAGTCTGTGTCTGCAGGAAACAATGAGGGAGGGACACTGCTATTGCCAATCTAGCTTTTCGCTGATGAATCTGGTCTGCTGGGTGCCATGGTTTCCACCTTTCCTGACTGGGCATGGCTATAACATTGTTCCCAGCTGGGACCTGGCAGAGAGCTAAAGATAGCCTGCCTACTCAAACACCCTCCTTACTGACCAGGACTGATTGCTGCTCATCCAGAGGGGAGAGGAGTTTTGTTTCCTCACTGGGAAAAGTGAGGGTGCTGCTGAGGAATGATTAGTGTGTTTGAACTGGGATGCTTGACTCTGAATAGCCCACCCAGAGGAGAACTTCCCTGGATATTGCTTAGGCACCACCTACCAGGTTGTGGTTTCATTGATAACATGCCCAACTAGGGTTTAAGCAAAGAGGTTTGTTGAAGAGCACCATCTGCTTTCAGGCCAGGAAAGTGGACTCAAGAAAAATAAAATGAGGCTTTTTTCTGCCTTTACTGTCCCCTACACCAAGGCCCTTGGGAACTGGTCTGTACCACATTAGTGGGTTCCTGGCCCAGTCTTTTCTCATAATCTATGTTTTCATGTATGTAAAATTAAAAAGAAGCAAAACTCTACTAAGGTGTGAAAAGTCTGTGTCACAATTTCCTTTGGGGAGACAGAGGGGCCTTGTGATGAGAGTCTTGGGGTGCTGGTCATGTTCTCATTGTGGATCTGGGAGATGATTGCATGGGAGTCTTCTCTTTGTGAAAATTCCTGGACCTGTATACTTATGATTTATGCACATTTCTGTGTATAGGCCTTAACTCAGTTGAGTTCATTTAACAAATTATGTAGCCAATAATAAAAATAATGAGTTGATTTGTAACTAGGATATGTTTCCAGATGTCAAAAAAAAATCTTGCACTTCCTTTCCTCTGGCAAAACCAGCATGATTATGCCTTCCTCTGAAATTCAGCTACTTGTGTGTTCATCTCTTGTTATATTTTTCTCAAGTAAGGTGGTCAAAAATCTGGTGTCAACCAATCAGGACACTAAATCTAAAAGTTAGGTGAGTTTCATTTCTGATGCCTTTAGTTCTTCCTCAGAGCATGAAAACTCCTAATCTTTAGCACTTTATTATTATTATTATAATCATTAGTTCTTTAGCCTTTTTTGGATTAGGATGTTTTATCTGGGGGCTGACACTCAGTTCTCAGAGAGAAAATATCCCATATTCTATTTGGACACTTATGCTCAGAGGGCTTTGTGCTGATAGCAAGCATCTTTGAATTCATCACAGATTTTTAAGGAATCAATTTTATTGAAACATATTCATAAATGATACAATCCATTCAATGTACAATCAATGGCATTTGGTATAATCACCAAGTTGTGCATTTTTCACTTCATTCAATATTACAGCATTTTCATTATTCCAATAATAATAATAATAATCAAAAAACAGACAAACTAAAAAATTCACCCCTTAATAATAACTTCTCAATCTCTCTATCCTTCCTCTGCTGTAGATGCTATTCTGTTTCTGTCTCTCTTATTTATTTGTATATATATTTTGTATGGATGGAGACAAATAATATGTAGTACTTTTTTTCTAGTTTCTTTCACTTAGTATATTTCCTGTTTTTACCCTTAATGGAAGATTATTAATATGTTACTATACACTACTCTCCATAGTTTACTTTGGTTGCATATTTGCCTGATACTTACATCTTATAACATTAATATACCTTTGTTCAGTTTCAAATACAGTCTTATATATGCAATATTACCCATATTCATATTTCACATGAGGTTTCACTATGATATTCAGTCCCATGTTACCTTTATTAGCTTTCCTTCTCATAATATCCATGACCCTGGACTTTCCCTTTCAACCATTGTCATACCCATATATTAGCACTATTAGTTACAAACACTAAGACATGCTTTTACCATTCCTATTCATTTCCAAAGATTTACAAATAATGTTTTAACCAATTCTGCACAAATAAAACCTCAGCTTTCCATTCTCTGAACTCATTCTAATTTCTGGTGACCTATATTCTGGTTGTTAACTCCATGAGTTTGCACAATATATTTAGCTCATAATAGCACAATCACATGATATTTGTCCTTTTGTGTCTGCCTTTCTTCACACAAATTAATGTTCTCCATGTTAATCATACTGTCATATGCTTCATGACTTCATTTATTCTTTCAGTTGCATGATATTCCATCATATGTATGCACCACAGTTTGTATATTCATTCATTGTTTGATGGACACCAGGGTTATTTCCATATTTTGGCAATTATGAATAATGCTGCTATGAGCATTAGTGTGGAGAAGTCTGTTCATGCCACTGCTCTCATCTTCTGGGTATACAACCAGTAGTGGTATTGCTGGGTCACATGGGAAATCTATATGCAACTTCTTTGAGAACTGTCAAACAGTCCTGCACAGTGGGTGTACCATTCTACATTCCCACCAACAGTGAATAAGAATTCCTACCTCTCCACATCTCCAACACTTGTAGCATTCTGTCTTTTTAATATTGTCAATTAAGCTATGTGTGAAATATCTCATTGTAGTTTTGATTTGAATTTATCTAATCACTAATGATGTTGAACAATTTTTCATGTTTTTTCACCACTTTTATTTCTTCTCTGGACAAATTTCTTTTCAAGTCTTTTGCCCATTTTTTAATCAGGTCATTTGTCTTTTCATTGTTGGGTAGTAGAATCACTATGCATCATGTATATTAAATGCTTACCAGATGTGATTGCCAAATATTTTCTGCCATTGATTCAGCTACCTTTTCACCATTTTGATGAAGTCCTTTGGGGTGCAAAAGTATTTAATTTTGAAAGGGTGCCATTTATCCTTCTTTTCTTTTGTTGCTCATGCTTTGGGTGTAATGTCTAAGAAACAACAACAGACCACAAAATCTTAAAGATGTTTCCCTGTATTTTCTTCTATTAGTTCTATGGTCTGGTTTTTACACTTAGATCTTTTGTTCATTTTGATATGATTCTTGTATAGGGAGTGAGATAATCATTCTGTTTCATTCTTTTAGTTATGGATATCCAGTTCTCCCAGCACCATTTGTTGAAAAGAATGTTTTGTCCCTTTAGCATGGCTTTGGTAGGTCTGTCAAAAAACAGTTGGCCATAGAAGCAAGGGTATATTTATGAACTCTCAATTCTATTACACTGTTTGATGTAACTATCTTTATGCCAATACCATGTTGTTTTGACAACTGTAGCTTTGTAATATGTTTCAAGGTCAGGCAGTGTGGGTCCTCTCATATCATTCTTCTTTTTGAGGATATTTTTGGCTATTTGGGTGCTCTTCCCTTCAAAATAAATTTGGTCATTGTCTTTTCTATTTCTGTAAAGTAGGCTGTTGAAATTTTTCTTAGTATTGCACTTTATCTATATGTCAGTTTGAGTAGGATTGACATATTTGCTATATTTAGTCTTTCCATTTGTTTAAGTCTTCCTTGATTTCTTTTTAGCAGTGTTTTGTAGTTTTCTGAGTACAGTTCCTTTACATCATTGGTTAAATTGACTCCTAGATATTTGAGTCTTTTTGTTTCTTCTGTAAATGAAATATTTTTCTGATTTTACCCTCATATTGTGCAATAGTAGTTTACAGAAACATTACTGATTTTTCCATGTTGATCTTATATTCTGCCACTTTCCTGAACACTTTTATTAGCTCAAGTATCTTTCTTGTACACATTTCAGAATTTTATAAATATAGGATTATGTCATCTGTGAATAGTGAGAGTTTTACTTTCTCTTTTCCTCTTCCAATATTTTTCCTTGTCTAATTGCTCTAGCTAGAAGTTCTAGTACAATGTTGAATAACAGTAGTGAAAGTGGGCATCCTTATCTTGTCTCCAATCTAAGAAGGAAAGCTTTGAACTTTTACCTTTTGGACATAATGTTGGCTGTGGGTTTTTCATATATGTCCTTTCTCATATTGAGGAACTTTACTTCTAGTCCTATCTTTTGAAGCATTATTATTATTATTATTATTATTATTATTTATCAAGAAGGGATGTTGGATTGTGTTGAATGCCTTTTTTTCATCAATCAATATGAACATGTGTTTTTTTCCTTGAATTTGTTAATGTGGTGTGTTACATTAATTCGTTTTCTTGTGTTGAGCCACCATTGCATACCAAGAATAATTCCCACTTGATTGTTGTGTATAATTCTTTTAATATGCTGTTGGATTCTATTTGCAAGTATTTTGGGGGTATTTTTGCATCTATATTCTTTAGATAGATTAGTCTGTAATTTTTTTTTCTTGTAGCATCTTTATCTGACTTTCTTTTAGGGTGATGGCTTCACAAAATATATTTGTTAATTTTCTCTCCTCTTCAATTTTTTTGAAGGGTTTGAGGAGAATTGCTCCTAAATCTTCTGAAAATGCTTGGTAGAATTCACCTGTGAAGGTTCTTTGGAGCCTTTACCGAACCCAACACCAAGGCACTTGGAAACTTGCTTGCACCACATTAGTGGGTCACTGGTCCAGTTTTAATCAGTTAAACAAGGGCAATTTTAAAGATTTAGAATAAGTTGAACCAAAGAGCCACTACACAAAGATTGGAAACACCAATAAAATCCTAGGCAGGAGAGAGAAACTGACCACCAGAGTAAACTCACAATCATAATTCAATGCCTAAACACCAGTAAAAAAAGTAGGGGCCATACTAAGAAACAGGAAAATATGGCACAAAGGAACAAATCAAAACACCAGATAAGATACAAAATTTGAAACAACTAATAAATGATGTTCAAACAAATCCCCTAAATCAATTCAAGGATCTGAAGGAAAGTACAGATAAAGAGATAAATGACATTAAGAAGACAATGAATGTTCTCAAGGAATGATTTGAAAAGTTGAATAGAAAAATAACAGAGTTCATGGGAATGAAAGACAAAATGGATGAAATTAAAAATACTATAGATGTATGCAACAACAGATTTTAAGTGTCAGAAAAAGTATAAGTAAATTGGAAGACAGAACAGCTTAAATTGAAAAAAAAATAGAAGAAGAGAGAGAGAATATAATGGAAAAAACTGAGCAGGGGCATAGGGAATTGAATGATAGCACAAAGTGCACCAACATATGAGTTATGGGAGTTCCTTGAGAGAGAAAAGGGAAAAAAAGAATATTTGAGGAAATAATGGTTGAATATTTCACAACTCCTATGAAAGGCATAAATATACATATCCAAGAAGCACAATGTATTCCAAGTAGAATAAATCCATATAGATCTACTTAGAGACTCATACCATTCAGAATGTCAAAATGTGAAAGTTAGAGAATTCTCAAAGCAAGAGGTAAGGGATGAATCAAATAAAATCGATATCCAAATGACTTAGTGCAGATTTCTCATCAGAAACCATGGAGGTGAAAAGACAGTCATATGATATAGCTGATACTGAAAAAAAAAAGCCAACCAAGAATTCTTTTTCCAGCAAAATTGTACTGCTATAATGAGTGTGACTTTAAAATATTCACAGATAAACTGAAACTAAGAGAGTAAACAAGAGGCTGGCTTTACAAGAAATAATAAAGGGAGTTCTACAGCCTGAAAGAAAAAGACATGAGATAGAGGCTGGGAGGGGAGTGTAGAAATGAAGATTATCAGAAAGGGGAACCAAAAGATTAAAAATACAAAAACAAGATATGACATATAAAAGCCAAAGTATAAAATTTCAAAGTGATAAATGTCTTCACATAAATAACATTGAAAGCTAATGGATTAAAATCTCCAGTCGAAAATATATATATTAATTGACAGAACGGATTAAAAAATATAATCCTGGGAGCAGATGTGGCTCAAGGAGTTGAGTGCTCACCTTCCACATGGGAGGTCCTGGGTTTGGGTCCCAGTGCCTCCTGGAAAAATAAAATAAAATTAAAAAAACCAGCAAAACAAACTTAGGGAAGCAGAGATGGCTCAGTGGTTGAATGCCAGCTTCCCACATATGAGGTCCAGTGTTCAGTCCCCAGCCCCCAATACCTCAATATATATATATAGTCCACACAAATGCTGTCTAGAGGAGACTTACTTTAGACCCAAGGGTTCAAATAAGATGAACATGAAAGGTTGGAAAAAGATATTTTATGGAAGGACAAAGCAGAAAAGAGCAGGGGTAGATATACTAATGTGGCAGTTTGATATTTGTGAATTCCAAAAATAAATATAGATTATATTTTTTAAAGTAGTCTGTTCCTCTGGGTATGAAACCTTTTGATTGTATTAAATTCAAAGATTTTATGTTTAGTTGGTTTAATCAAGATTAGTGCTTTGATACAGTCACATCATTAGGGTGACTCAGGATTGAGTCCCTGCCCCCTTGATGGGAGATATAAATGGACATTCACTCAAGAAGACACACAGGAGAACACAGAGAAGATGCAAACATGAAGAGAGATGTTCCATAGGTACCAGAAGAGAAAACTTTGTCAGCTTTGATTCTGAGGCCCCGGGAATGAGATGAGCCATTTGCCTGACAGTTTTCACCTGACTTTGTGATGAGACCAGAGCAGCTGAGCCTGGAAGAAATTAGCCCTATTCCAACCTACAGCTGAGATCAGAAAAACATGGGACAACAAAGCCTTAAGAGGAAGAAGGAAGGTTCACAGAGGTCAGCAACCATCTTTGGTGAGAAAGTACTTCTTACGGTACCTTGAGTTGGACTCTTTAGGGCTTAGTAAATAAGTGTCTATCCCAAATAAATACCATTTATAAAAGACAACAGATTTCTGGTACTTAGCATCAGCACCCCTTTGGCTGACTGATACACCTAATATTGGGCAAAACAGATTTGAAATGCAAAAACCTTATAAAACATGCAGAATGACATTATATATCAATAAAAGATATAATTCACCAATAAGGAATAATAATCATAAATATCTGTGCACCTAACAAAGGTGCCACAAAATACATAAGGCAAGCTCTTTCAGAACTGAAGGGAGAAATAGGTGTATCTACAATAATAGTACTCCACTCACGTCAACAGATAGAAAAACTAGACAGAGGATCAACAAGGAAAAGGATGGTTAACTAGGCCTAAAAGACATATATACAGCATTTTCCCACAAATCAGCAAGATATAAATTCTTCTCAAGTGCTCATGGTTCTCTCTGCTGGTCACAGAAGGTGCTTTGAAAATATCTTGATTTGGGTTTTTTCCTAGCCTCAATACCAAGAGCTAACAATTTCCCATTGTTTAAGCCAACAAACACAATGCATGGTATTTGCTTGAGCAGCTAAGGAATCTAAAACAGATTTTGGTACCAGGAGAGTGGAGTGCTGCTCAAGCAAATACCAAAATGTGGAAACAGCATTGGAATTGGGTAATAAGTAGATACTGGGAGAATTATAAGATACTTGATAGAAAAAGCCTAGTCTACTTTCAAAAGATTGTTGGAGAAATATGGATACTAAAGACACTTCCAAAGAGCTTAGAGGGAAATGATGAATGTGTTATTGGAATCTGCAGGAAAATCATTCCTTGTTTAAAGTGAAGAGAATTTGGGTAAATCAAGTTCTGATATCAGATGGAAGGTAGAACTTGAAACCAAAGAACATGAACATTTAGCTGAGGAGATTGTCAAGCTAAGTATGGAAAGTGCAGCCTGGTTTTTCCTTGTAGTATATAGTGAAATGTGAGAGGGAAGCAATAATCTGAAAACTGACTTTTAAGAAGAAAGAAACCAGAAATTGATGGTTTGGGAAATTCTGAGCCTATCCACATTTTGTACTCCATGATTAGGGCCAAAAGTAGCTTATCAGGGAACTACCTGAGCTTCCAGAAGGCAGGTCCTCAGAAAATAGGATTCTATGTGATTGTTTCACTGAATATAGAAACAGTCAGCCATTTCAATGGAAGTCAGAATTGGAAATGCTGTTATGTAAGAAAGATCTGTGGAAGGTTCTATTGTCTGATGTTTTGGATCCATTGAAATACATGCAAAGCTACCAAGATATTTTTGTGAAATATGTATTAGCTAACCACTGCCAGCAAGGACAGAAAGGGACAGAGAATGGACAAATTGAAGGAAGAATGACTTCTTGGGCAGAAACATGTAAGGAAAGATCTGGACAAAAGACATATCTTTGGGCCAAGAGAGTGGATCCACCCATATATTTGAAAAGGGTGAGTATGCCCCAGCGCTTGGAGAGGCAGGTGACCCACCCATGTACTTGTAGGTGGCATGACTTCTGCCCAATTATTCAGGGACAGTGCTGCCACCCCAATGCCCAGAAAATGTGGGGCCTGTGTCCTGGAGTTTGCAGAGAGCCTGTACACCATCCTGATACTCATAAAGGTTAGAGCCTCACCCCAGTTTTGGGGGAGACCATGGCCACTGCACAAGCACTTAGAATGGGTGAGACTGCTGCTCCATCAATCCTGGAGTAAAGAACATTGATATACAGATGACTCTCAGACCTTGAAATCTAATGGAGGTTGCCCTGTAGTGTTGCAGACTTGTTTGGGAGCAGTGATCCCTGTTTCCTTCTAATTTCACCCTGTTAAAATGGTCATTTCTATCCTATACCTGGCCCTCCATTGTATATTGGAAGAAGATAACTTGTATTCTAGGTTTCACAGGTTAACAGACCAAGGGGTATTGTGCTCCAAGACAGACCACACTCATAAATGGTTTTGATGAGACTGTACTTAGCATTGTTTCTGAAATGACTTAGAGCTTTCAGTATGTTATGATGGAATGAATGTATTTTGTATGTGGAAAGAAAACATGCCTTTTGGAGGTCCAAATGCTGAAATGTGGCAGTTTTCAGCTGTGACCCAGTAACCCATCTTTTTAAACTTAATCCATTCCTGTGCATGTGAACCAATTGTTAAGTAGGATATTTTGATGTAATTACTTTAATTAAGATGTGGCCTAAAGCAACCAGGATGGATCTTTATCCTACAACTGGAGTCCTTTATAATCAGAATGAAATTCAAATAGATAGAACGCCACAGGAACCAAGAAGTTGAAGGTCATTGGAACCTCAAAGAAATTCCAGAGACCAGGAGAGATGGCAATGTGCATGGTCATGTGGCACAGAAGACTAGGTCCAGGATTACTGGCAGCAAGCCCTAGAATGCCAGTCTTGAGAAGAAAGAATCACCTTGATGACACCTTGATTTAGGCTTTCTCCTAGTCTCAATAATGTGGGATAACAAATTTCCATTTTTTAAGCCAAGCCATTGCATGATATTTGTTTAAGCAGCCAAGGAAACTAAAACAGTATTTAATATCCAGAATTTATAACAAAAACCTACAAATCAACAACAAAAAGATAACCAATCCAATCAGAAACTGGACAAAATACTAGAATAGACTCTTCTCCAAAGAGGATATACAAATGGCCAATAAACACATGAGCAATTGTTCACAATTATTAGCCATTTGTGTAAAGCAAAGTAAAACTTCAATGAGATACCACTTCACAACCATGAGAATAGCTGCTATAGAAGAAAAAGAATACAACAAATGTTATAAAGGATGTGGGGAAATAGGAGCACTCATTCATTGTTGGTGATACTGTAAAATGGTAGAGTTGTAGAAAATAGTTTGGTACTTCCTCAGGAAGTAAAGTATATAATTACCATATTCCTTCATGTTCTGATTTGTGTCTTTTGTGGACCCCATAAAATTATGTTCTGAAGCTAACCCTTTCTCATGCATGGATGCTTATTGTATGTTTAGTAACAAAGTGATTCCTATTTGAAATTGCCCAGAACAAGTATAATAGATGCAATGACCATTTTATCTGTTTCGTGCCTGTTGCCCAGGCATCCATATATCACACTCTTTTTATCAAAAGTGACACAGTTTGTCTACTAAATCCAACTATCAGACTACTGGCTTAGTCAAGATGGAGTAGCCACATTCCTTGGTAGTCCTCTATCATACATCAAAAATCTGTGGACATAATACAATAACTTAAGACTCTGAAGCATGGAAGGAAATAAGCAAGTTTGTTAAGGACCTCAGGACTTGAGGAAAAATGTGGTGAGTTCCCTGTGCCTCCTATATATCCTAAATAGGGTGCTAGAGAAGTCCACAACCCAGAACCAACCACTGCAGTAAAGGAGCTTGCTCGCCCTATACAAAAGACCAAGAAAATACACACAAAAAAAACTTTTTTATAATGTCCACACCTCCATCAAAGTTCCAAAGGTAAAACTGCTTAAGGTGTCAGTGGGACTGAACAGGCAGCTGAATCTCCACTATAGCTGGAAGCAACAAACCACAGTGGGAGGTTGCATATTGGTTTTTTGCTTTTGTAGGTGTAGAGTGAACAAGGTGCATCAGGGAGCTGAAACTCCACCCTCACTCAGCAACAGTGAGGTGGAATGAATCACAGCAAGTTGGTGATAGTCCACACTCTACTTCCCCTCCATCTGCTCCCTCTCTCCCTGGTATCAGTGAGGCCAAGCTGGGAGCTGAACATCTACTCCACTCATAAGCTACAAAATATGGTGGAAATTGACAAGGTGAGGTGGGGCCTGTGGCTTCATTTTTGTTGGGTGGTGTCTGTTGGAGCCAAGTAGGAAGATAAACATCTGCTTCCATTTGGAACTGCAACCCGTACTTAAACAGGATAACTGTCTGCAAAGGAGAAGGTTAAATAGTATCCAGAGTCACATAACCCCAGTGTTTAAGGTACAATTAAAAAAAAACACTGGTCATGCCAAGAATCAGGACATTTTCAACTTGAATGAGAAAAAACAACCAACAGTTGCAAACAATGAGATGGCACAGATGGGATTATCTCAGAAAGATTTTAAGAGATAAGGTGAAGGAGAAAGGGAGAGAGAATATAAAAAGGAAGGGAAGGATAGGAAGGAAAAGTAGGAAAGGAAGGGATGAAGGAAGAAGGAGGGAAAGAATGGAGGAGGGGAGGTGGAGATTAGGAGGCAGGGGAGGAGGGGGAGTGAGAAGGTGGAGAGGAAGGGAGGAACGAAGGAAGGAAAGAAGGAAAAATTGTAAGATATACAAGTTAAACAACTTACTCATCCATCATACATTCTAATGGCCCCCATTTAACTCAGAGAACCCAAGGCCCAAGTGAGCTGCTCCTCCCCACCTTGTCCCAATCCAAATTTCCCCCACCTCTAACCTCAACCTCATAACTGACTAACCACACAATTGCTCCCAAGCTCCACTAGTGCCCTGACTACTCCTTGAACACACCAGGAACTCGCTCCCACATCAAAGTTGTTGATGGGATTCTCTTCCCCAGATATCTGCATTCCTCACTTATTTTTCCTTCAAGTATTGCTCTAGTGACCCTTTTTGGTAATGTCCTCCATGACAACCTTTATAAATACATTCTCCTTCCCAACACTCCCCACATCCACTACTTTGCTCTCACTTTATTTCCATAGCACTCTCACCTACACATGTTTTAAATAATCTACTTATATATTATGTATATCTCACCCTTCACCTAGAATATAAGCTCCTTCAGGTCTGGGATTATTTCCTGTTTATTCATTGCTTTATTGCCAGGAAGAGGAATTATGCCTGGCACAAAACAGGCCATCCACAAATACTTGTTGAATAAATGAATGAATGAATATTCTTGGCAATATCCCTACCATGATTAGGGGAGCTCTGTCATAAAGTGTATCTCCAGGTAGATCAATAGCACTACACCAAGGTGCAATTAATTATATATATTGGGCACTGACTAAGACAGACACCATGCTAGAGAGATGAATTATTCCTTTAATGGTCTCCATAGCCTTATCAGAAGTTATCTTACCCTATTTTACAGATGGGATGGAAAGCTGAGCTTTAGAGCAGTCAGAAGTATTGCCAGTGTTCACACAGAAAGCAAGAGGATGAAAGATTAGAGTGGGGTTCAAATAAGGAATGTCTGTCTCCAAACCCCAAGCTCTCAATCTCCAAATTATACTGGTTACCTATTCCATAAATTTGGGTCTACAAAAGACCACAATAATATGGTGCTTGTGGACAGCCATCTAATGATCTGACTGGATGAAGAATGATTTTTAGAGTTTACAGCAGAACTAGAAAACAAATGGACTACATTATATTTATCATAATATAAAAACAGTAATTAGCAATAAAGAGGAAGAAGAAAATTATGCTGGTGAGAGGGAACATTCTATTATTTATTGAGGGATTAATATGTGATGTGCAAAGCTGCCTTGCTTCAGACCAAATTTTATATATATTATTTCTTGATTTGATAAGTATTGGTCAGGAAGGCATTTGAGGTTTTCCTCTGTCAACTACGCAAAGTGAAAATATCATGTTGCAAACTGCATGCTGTTCACAACCATTGATCATGAGTTGAGTTCAAGTAGGTTTTGCAGAAGAAACTAAAATGCATGAACAGAAGGCCATTGTCTCCGTGTGGAGATGATCAAGACAGCAGCTGGAAGCAGTGCCTTAACAACTACAGGGGACAATTCCAGGTCCATTTCAACCACAAGCAAATGGACATCTGAAGTCCAGGTGAAGGCCACTAAGGATAAAGGTCCCCATGGTAATTCTCACCAGGCAGGTTCTTTAAATGTATTTTATCAAATTCTATGAGTTCCATTAATGTAAAATAATAACGATGATGATAACTCTTAAAAATTTTTGGTAAAGAGTCAGGAATGTCTTTAAACTTTTTAACTGTCAAGTGCTTAAATTAATTGAATTGATTTTAGGGTGGCTAGCAAGGGGCTTTTAAAATGGTTTTTCAGCCTCTGAAGAGACAATCTTATGTTATCCTTTTGGACAATAACTGTCTATTCAGGCAACTCCTAGTTACTGGTAATAAAACCATATCAAAACTATTTGGGATCACTCTTTACATTTCTTTTTCAACAGCTAAACACATATGTCAACTGAGAAAAATGTTAGGTCTGCAAAGTGAGAAGGAATTGTCCAAAGGAATAAAGTACTGTTAAGTATTTCCTTTTTAATTTTACCTTACACTTGCCACTGTGATAAGGATGAGGGACACAAAAAGGAAAAATGCCTTATTCCTACCCTTGGGAAATTTGAAATCCTCATGGAGAAAACAGACAGAAATCCATTATTATATTATAAACCAGAAGGTTCCACACAGAGAGAGGAGCAGATAAGAGCACAGAGGGAGAGACTAATTCTTCCTGGGCAGTCAGGAAGATGTACCATTTCATCCAGTGTAAAACAGTAAGAGGGTTTCCCCAGGATGAGAAAAAGATGAAAGGAACAACTGAAATATTGATGAAGCAGGAATTGATAATCATACCTTACACAAATCGGATTACTTTCCTGTGGAAAGAAACTCCTTGACAGGAAGTGGAAGAAATAAAATAAATATACAATATCATGACTGATATCCACACAGAGTATTTCTCAAAATTAAAATATCTGAACACAGGGTGTGGCATGATGGTGACTTAAATAATTCAGAGGAAAGGATTTGGAAATAGAACATGAAACATAAGTTCTTGTCTAAGAAAGAGGAGAACTGATCATTGAGAATTCAAATTTGTTTGCCATAGTACCTCACCTTAAATTTAGAATCTTTGTATTTGAAGCCTTTACCTAACTGTGAATTGGTAAGTACCCTACCCAAATTTATCACATTTATAAAACAAATAGAGAGGATTATGTCATGCATCACTACTTCCACATCTATGATGTCAGGCTTTTCTTACTAACTCCATGGCATCATCAATGGCAGCTTTTTGTTTTGTTTTGTTTCATTTTGTTTTGTTTAACACAACAATGGTTTTATTATATTTCATGATTTTGTGGACCAAGAATTTGGGCATAAGTTGGATAGGTTATTCTTTTGCTGTCTTGTATACATTGAAATGAGTACCACTGAGTGGTATCCAGCTGGCCAATGGGCTGGCCTGAAGAGTCCAAGATGGTTTTACTTCATGTGCCTTGGTAAGGAAGGCTAGAAGGCTGGACCTAGCTGGGACTGTCACCTGGACAGCTTACATATGATCTCTCCAATTTGGCAGTGTCAGGGTAGCAAGAGTCCTTATGTGGAAGTTTAAAAAGGAGTGTCCCAAAGTGCTCTTAGAGAGGGTGCTGCAAAACACAGGAAGTGGGAGCTGCCATTCTCTCAAGGTCTGGGCTCAGAAATTAGCACTGTGTCACTTCTGCCATAGTCTTTTGGTTGAAGCAGTCACAGACACCAGCCAGATTCAAGGGGACTAGTCATAAACATGCTGGCTACAGAGATGTGTGACCTGTGCATTCCCACAGGACCCCAGACTCCAAAGGGATGCACACTTGGGTTTAATGTTTTGCTTTTGGTGATAGTAGCTTTTAATTGGATTTTTTTGGGGTTGCCAAAAATCAGAACCAAGACCAGTTTCCTGGGCCCATGAGCTGTGAAAATGCACAGGGATATATGCTTAGAAGGACTCTGGTTTTTTTTTTTAATACTCTGCTCTCATCATCCTGAAATTCTTATCCATTTTATATTTGAACTTGTGTTCTATAAGTTAAGCCCAAGAAGGCAGTGAAGCAGAGATAGAAGGAAGAGAATGACATTGTATAAAAAACGCAAACCAACCCATGACCGTTATCATATCCTTTCTTACACTATTAGCCAACCACTTACAGTGAAAATGACAGAAGGAAAGGGAAACCCAGGGCAACTAATATTTCCTTCCATTCAGTCTTTCCTTATTCATCACTAAGCAAAAGATAGTGTTGGTCAAATGTGCTTGTATCAAAAAGCAAAATAAAAACAGTTGTGTTAGTTTTGTGCAGGCTTTCAACTATTCTGGTAAGAACAAAACACATGTACAATAGATAAGAGTTACAAAATAGGAATTATGTACTTTATTGATTCTACATATGAGTTAAATACTCTTATACTTGTATTTAAAGGTGACACTGCATGATATAATGAACAGCAAATTTCATGCAAATAATTTAAATTTTTAATTTTTCTTTACTTATGATGGTATTAAGTAGTGAGCAGGAGAGCAGTTGTAGCTTAGTTGGTTGAGCACTTGCTTCCCATATACAAGGTCCTGGGTTCAATCCCTGGTATCTCCTGAAAAAAAAATTTTAAGTAGTAGGCAAAAAATACCATGAAAAGTAGACATATTATGGGAGAAAGGAAAATTCTTTATATTTTAGTATCACTAATGGCACTTTTTTCCTGCTGTAGAACAAGAGTCTCATTTTTCATTCTATCCTGGGACCTATAAATTACACAACTGGCCTTGGGGTGGATTTGTGGTTTTCAATATTGTATTAGTCAGCCAAAGGGGTGCTAATGTGAAATACCAAAAATGGGTTGGTCTTTACAAAGGGTATTTATTTGGGGTAGAAGTCCACAGTTACCAGGCCATAAAGCATAAGTTTCTTCCCTCACCAAAGTCCATTGTCACGTGTTGGAGCAAGACAGCTGCCGACATTTGCCCAGGGTTCAGGCTTCTTGAGTT
>JAQZBX010065122.1:0-16367 GCA_029593785.1 Cabassous unicinctus | reverse complement strand
GGGATAAATAAATAAAATAAATAAATCTTTAAAAAAAAAAACAAAAAAAAACTATAAGATACAATTAACCTACCATCAAGGAAACGAAAACATCCAATTTTAGCAAGCATACAAGTTAGTATTAAGTACATTTTGCCTATAAATTACAAAGCAGATTTTATAAATTATTTGCAATTTATTTGGCTACTTTTTGTCACATGAAGGGTTACTCTGGAACCTGGCTAAAGGCCATTCAGCAAGAAAAGTTCTTCGGTCAATTCTGGCACAACAATACTACAGACTTTTCCCCCTAGTTTTACTTGTTAAGATATGAGTGTTTACTTCTTTGAGATGAATGACGAGTTGTTCTAGTTTCATCAATAAGCCTAAACAGCTAGCATAAATTAAATTCGCAGCAGTTCCTTGGTACAATAACAAATCACATGTTAATATGAAAGTTAGAGCCAAGAAAATAATCCCAAATCAAATTTCTACAAAGGAAGAATACAATGATTATGAAATAAAACTTGTGTTGTTGTTTTTTTTAATTTGACTTCCCATTCTGTGGTTTGTTGGCTTAGTTTATTGGAACATTTGATTAATGGTGCCATCATACTATGTTCAGTCTCTGTGGAGCCAGTTAGCTTTACTTTATTCTATAGTCACAGATAATGCCAAGCAGTGTAACCACTGTAAAAACCTAGCAATATTTCTCAAAGTGTAGTCCATGGATCATCTGAATCCCCTGGGAGATGCCTATTAATAGTACAGGTTGCTAAACTCTCTGGTGGATAAGTCCTAGGAATCTGCATATTTACATATTCTCTAGATTATTCTGAAACCCACTAGAGTTTGAAAAGCAGCAAGATAAGATTCCCTGTTTATAAAAAACATTGAGCAAGGGTATATGAGTCCCTTCATATCCAACCTATTATCACTATCAGAAAAATATCCTCTAATGCACACATTCAACCAATCTTGGGTCAGCATTATAATGCATCCTCACAAATGACTGCATACAATTAATATGACTGCCCCATCCACACATGCAAAGTTTCAAAAATTAAATCTTCCAGTGATAATCTAAAAACAGTGAAATGGAAAGTTCATCTTTTTCTTTATCTCTTATTTTGGGTTCTCAGTGGATAGCCTGAGATCTCAGCTTATGCTCAGGTTCTTTATTTGGGAAGTCATCCCAGGGAACAAAAGTGGGGAGATAGGAAAAGGAAACAGGGAAGGAGGAAAACCCAATACAAGAGTGCATCATGAGTTCATCCCTCACTATGGGCTTGATCCTGGTACATTATTCAAAGCCATGATGTACCTCAGAATTGCCTGGCAGGGGACACAAGAGAGGAGCATTTATTCACCAGTTCTGACTTTCAAAGGTTAAGGGTTGCCTTTTAGGTTGTCAATTTCCTCACAATTCCAACTTGAGCATGTGTTTCCAGTGGCTTCACAGAAGCCCCATGGGGAGAAAGTCAGCTGAGGAGCTGTCAGATTTTACCTGCATGAAAATCTGGTTGCCACATCAATAGCAAGCAGTATCCAAAAGGTATCTAATGCACAACTATTATAGGAAGAATGTGGTCAAATTGCTTTTTCCTTACTTCTCTTAATATAATATTAACTATTTCACTATACAATGAAAATGGATTTTCTGAGAAAAGAGTTTAGTAATTTCAAATGGAAAGTCAGGAACTTAGGCCTATTTTTGTCTCATGTATTTGATCCATTCCCACAAAACCTGAGATGCACTGAAACTTGATCTTCTGGAAGAATGGTATTTTCTAATAAACTATAACTTATTTCCTGAATTTGGGTGAAAGAGCAGCAAAATGAACAATTAGTATGTACTCTGTAAATACTTTGATGTCCAGCATTGATCCTCAGACTTTAAGTTTACATTGGTAAAATTATAGTAAAAACAGATTGACTACACTGCACCTTCAGGTAACACTTCTCAATATAGTGAAACATGGGATTTTGAATAGTACAAGTTTGTCTTGGACTGTGTCCAAGAGGGTCTGGTTACAAGAATTAATTTATTATAACCTATAATGTGATCCTGGAGGATGGCTCTGAAGAATACATTATATGAAGGCTCTAGTCAATTAGATTAAAAATAGAAAAACTGAACAGCCAGTCATGTGCTTTAATTATGTAAATACCATATTTGCTGGCATAATGAAAGAAACTTAGTTTTGAGAAAGTAAGGGAGAAATAGGGACAAATTAAAAAGAAAGTGAAGTAAAAGCATGTGGCCTTTTCATTTAATTATGAAACATAACATATGAATTATGTTAAAATAGAGTAAATATCTGAGTTTTTAAATAACTATCTCTCTTAGAAGGTGATTAAAGTAGCTAAATAAACAGATCAAGGATGAAATTGAGAAATGGGACTGAAGCAGGCACAGCAAATAAGAAAAAATGGAGACACACTACTGAACAAAGCTCAATAATAACAGATATCTGGACCCTATTTTCAAAAGGAGAAATAAAATTCACTCAAGTCTTTACTAAATTAGCTCAGATTAAAATCAACTTGATAATACCAACACTCCCTTTTTTGAATCTGAAGCTAAGATCATAAATCACTGTTAAGTAAACGATCTCTTTCAACCACCAATTCCTGAAATAAATTAATAAATTAGTTTCTCCTTTATATATAATTTTGCAGCTCGGCTAGATAAATTTTAAAATCCCTTGGAATATAATGGAAATAATAACAATACAATAATATTATCTGACCTACCCAAACTTACTTATGTGACTAAAATAAGATTATATATAAAATTAATGAAATTATAATTTAATCCAATTTATAATTATAAATCTCTCACAATTTGCATAACAATTCCAACAACTTCACTACAATTCTATAACTTTGACAATTGGAGAGATATATCTGATTATCTGTAGCTCTTAAATCTACATATGATTAATAACAGTCCTACATTGATTAGATACATATATACATATTCAATCTTATCAACAATCCTATGAAATAGGTATACTCGAGGTATATGTTATTATCTCCATTTTATTGGTAAAGAAACTGAAGCACGGAGAAGTTCAATTATTTGATCAGCAGGATTAGAATGCATTCAACAAATTCGCATGCTGTTGCTTTCCCAATATCAATTATATAAACATATTCCTATATCCCTATAGTTTCCAGATCACATCAGGACTTGCCTTCTGCTTAGAACGTCTTCCACCACTCTGCTTCCAATAGGCAAATACTTCAAACTTCTTGGAAGTTTTCTTTAAGAATCTTCACATACATATTTCATTCTTACACTACTACCTTTGGCCACAGTAAGAATCAGTATTCTCATTTTCCAGTTGGGGAAATAAGACTTGTCAGGAAACATGCAGATATTCAGAAACAGGGCCAGAGCCTAAACCCTGGTTTTATCTCCCACCTAAAGATTCTGTCCACAGTACCATGAGTTTGGGATTACGGCATTATGCCTTCACTAATTTTTTGGAGCACTTCCTACTCTGGTCCTTTCTGAGATTACAACAAATTTCAAAGCCTTTCAATATACTTACTTTTTTTTTTTTTTTAATATACTTACTTTTAAACTTACTATATGAAAGAATCTACAATTTGGATCCGAGAAAGCTAGTGTAAACATTTCTGCTAATTCCATTGAAATTCAATTTATATTCATTTCTCAAATGTCCATACCTATTGTAAGGCAAGTAAAAGAATATTCGTGCCATAATTACTAAGAAATACAATTATTAATGCAAGAAAGTTTTTAAAAATGAACTGAGATTGATCTACGTAGGTACTTTACTCTAGCTCTGACTGAGGGAGCCAGTTTATTTCCATCTCAACTATGAGACTCAATTTAAATTGCTATCTAATTTTAAAAGGCTTTCAGTAACCTCTTAAAATGTGAAGCTTTCTAAAGTAAATAGAAAAATTTACTGGGATTGTGAATTAGCCTTTAGGTAGTAATGTTTTTTGGTTAAAATTTTTGGTTAAAATTTAGTTATTTTCTCAAAAACATTTCCTAAATTAAAAAATAGAAAAGCACAGATTAAGTTTTATACAATAGGATCTCATTTTACATGAATTCAATGCACACAAATTCAGGACTACACAAATGACAACCAAAAAAAATAAAGGCTGAGAGATTTAAAATTGTTAAAAATTATTTCTATGATTAATTTGTTTAATTATGGTTACTAGAGTGTTTATTTGCCTTATTTATAAAAACTGTGTGATAGGTATGTTTGTATAAGAAATAACTAAATAACAGGGTTCACTATTATGCAAGATTTTCAACTTACGTGAAGTGTCTTGGAAAGTACTGGTTGCATAAAATGAGGTCCTATTGTATAGATTCTATTATTCCAAAACAGCATGATGAAACCCATATATATAGAGTTCATATCCAGAAACTGGGGTTGGAGTGTTGAGTTCTATTATCTACCAGTTTGTACATATAATGCTAGTCCACCCACCTTTCACCCTATTTCATCTGTGAAAAGATGAAAATTAGCACCCATTCTATCTTTATGACAGTTATGTTTAGGTTCAAAGGAGAAGAATTGTAGGAAAAGTACATTGTATTTTATCACTGTTAATTGTTCTTAGATCCACTTCCTATCAGTTTTAAACAAACCACTTTTCAACTAATAGGAATTTCAGAGTACTATCAATAATTTTAAAAGATACAATTCCTATGTAGCCTGTATTATCTATGCTAAGTCTTCTGTAAAATGGGTTTAGACAAATCTGTACAAAGTGTGTTGAGGTGGGAGTGGAAAAGAGATGAGAAATAACCAGCACAAACAGTGGAAATTGCATTAGACTGGAATCCATGTCCTAGTCCCAACTTCATCATGGTTCTCTAGGTAAATCATTTAACCTCATTTGTTCATTCAACATTCATTTGTTCATCATATATGCTAGACTTGTGCTGTCCAATACAGTAGCCACTAGCTACATGTGGCTTTGAACACTTAAAACGTGGCTCATCCAAACTGAGTTGTACTGTAAAGGTGAAATACACATTTTGAAGACTAAGTACAAAGAAAAACTACAAATCTCAATCAATATTTATATTGATTACATGTTGAAATAATAGTTTGGATAAACTCGGTTAATATTAAGTTAATTTCACCTATTTCTTTTTACTTTTTAAAATGTGGCTACTAGTAAATTTTAAATTGCATATGTGGCTCTATTGGATAGCACTTTGCTAAGACTCTGGTAAGAACTAGGAATATTGAGAAGGATAAAGAAAGCTCAGTTTCTGCCATCAAGGAGCCCACAGCCAGTTGGGGAAGGTAAAAACATATACAAATAATTACAATATAAGAGTAATTACAATATAAGAGTGCAATGAGAAAGGTATGTATAGAGTGGTGTTGAAGAACGAGCAGAAGGGTGTAGAAAGGAGGGGTACAAGACATGTTAGGTTAGTCTTCTAGAAGCAATACTATCTGAGTTTAGTCTTAAAGGATAAGTGGTAAGGTGAGATGTCCAGGATGGGGGTGGAGGTAATTCCAAAGGATTGTATGAGCCAAGACAAAGAAATAGCAAAGGGGAAGAGAGAGGAATAAAAGCAGTTTCCTGTTGATAAAGGGAAAGGATGCAGTGTGAGGTAGAGTGTGTACAAGGCTAAGAAGGGTTTCTGTGACATTTTAAAGGACCACTCTCACTGCTGTTGGAGAATACATTATAAGGGGGGAAACAGTGGAAGTAGAAAGTAATTGATACATATTTTTAAAAAGGTTATTGTTGTTAAAATGGTTTGAGGTGATGGTGGCTTTGACCAGAGGAAAAGAAGGTGGTGAGAAACAATTAGATTCAGGTTGTATTTTTATCTGCAAAATAGTATTGCCTAATTCACAGGGTTGAGAAAGAAAAGGGAAGTTTAGGAAGATCACATTTGTTGAGCCATACCTGTCATCTTGTTTAACTAAGGAGGCTGGGTTGTCTGCTAAGAGTGCAAACACTGTTCAAGAGTTGAGGAAAACAATGAAGGTTTGGAAAACACCAAAGGAAACAGGAGAAGGAGCTGAATAAAGGCTATTTTAAAGGTTAACTGATGACCTATATGAGGTTTGAAACCATGTAATTTTACTACCAGTCTAACCTGTAATGTGATTTTTTCTTCAAACTAAGCTACTCAGTTGTGTGAGTTAAGCAAAGATTGCAGAATCAAAGAATTTCGTTTTTAACTGCTTAAGTTAGATGACTTAAAAATCTACATGAGTTCCAAAATTTTAAAGTTCTAACAATTTTTAAAATAGAGCATCATAACCAGGAGTCTCAAATGGGTTATACGTGTCCTGAGACATTAAAATACCTAGTCCTAAGGGTGGCAGTGCTGAGCCTGGGGGACTTTTTTATCACAATATGTAATACAAATATTCATTTTCTAAGTATGCCATGATTGATAATTTTGGGAAACATTGTTTAAAGCCATAAAATATGGGAAAACCAGTATTACAAAGAGTTCAAAATAGCTACTCCTCTTAAAGAAGTTTTCTCAGCAAATCTTTGGGCACTTCATAATTTATTCCATGATATGGGTCTTTTTTTTTTTTTTTCTTTTCTTTTCTTTTTAAAGTACCAGGGCTGGGCATTGAACCCAGGACCTCATATGTGGGAAGTCCAAGCTCAACCACTGAGCCATATCAGCAACCCTGAGTTGATTTTTTCATTTGTTTTGCTTGTTTGTTTTTGTTTTTAGGAGGCACTGGGAACCAAACCCAGGACCTCCCATGTGGGAAGTAGGCACTCAACCACTTGAGCCACATTTGCTCCCGATATGGGTCTTAAAGCTACTTTTTGGGGTAAATATCTGAGTATGTCCATCATTTCCACTGTCAAAGTGACCACTATAAAACCTTATAAAAAGAATCTAGGAATTTTGAATATATCCAAAGTTTCCACATACATAAAAAATAGGAATCCATCAAAGGATATCTCATTCATTCATTTATCCACAAAGAACTGAATGTGGCAGGAATTGGGTTTTGGAGACAAAATGATGAACAAGACATGATTTTGGCTTCAAGAAATATACAGTATAGTGTGGGGGGGGGAACGTAAATTTAAATAAGTGCAAGATAAGGAGGTGCATGGTGCTATAAAAGCATCTAATAGAAGAGTCCAGTGAAACACGATAAAAGAATGATTAGTAATTAGCTAGGCAAAGGGTGCGGGTAGCCAAGAATTCCAGGCAGAGGGAACATGCAAAGGGCCTTTTGCCTAGAAGACTAGCTCTCATAGCACTAAAAGGCCACTGTGGCCAGAAGGCAAAGCATGTTTGGAAATGAAACTGGAGAATTAGTAGAGACAGTTCAGGCTTTCTTCAAAGAGTAACAGGAAGCTACTGAAGGGTTTTAAGCAGCATAATCACATCATCAGATTTACTTTTCAAGAAGATCACACAGTAGATACAATGATCTCAAAGTGGGCACAGTTTAAGGTGGGAGGAGTAAATATTACATTTCTATTGTTTTTCTCATCCTTTAAAATATGTTATAATATTCATAGTCTATTAGCTCAGAAATACTAAAAATGGCTAGCATTTATTGAGCCCATACTATGTATATGAACACTGTACTAAATGGTTACATACATCAACTCATTTAATCTTCAAAACCTCGTGAGGTGGTACTATTATTATCCTCTTTTTAACAAGTAGGAAAAATGAGACACAGAGAAATGAGGTAAGTAGCCCAAGGCCACTCAGGAAGTATTAGAGCCAGGATTCAAATTCAGGAGGTCTGACCGGTAGACTTTGACTCAATACCCTATATACCATCTTTCAGCAACACATCCATGCAATTTTAAATAAAATATATATATGAATTGGGAACAGATGCTTAAAAATTTTTTTTGAACACCAGTGAAGAGAAAGGTTTAGGTAGAGGAGTTGGTTTAGTGGATATGGAAAATAGATCGGCAGTAAACTAGGTAAGAGACCATGGTATTTTGAATTACCCTGGTGGTGATGGAGAGAAGTGGATGGATTTGGGAGGTATTTGGTAAGTAAAATTAACAGGACTTGGTGATGGATTGGACAGGATTATGAAGGTTAAGGGAGAAGAAGGTGTCAAGGATAATTCTTTGGATTCTGAACTTGCATGAATGGGTTAGACAGCAGAGCCATTGGCAGAGACCAGAGTGATAGGTTAAGTCATTCTACACGATAGGTTTCCTTTGGACCACAAGTAGAGCGTTCTGTTGATACAGTTTAATGACAAACCTGTTAGATTTCTTCCATTTATTACAAAACGATCCAATTCCATTAAAAATATTTATACAAGCTTTGCTCTACCAATTATTCCTCCTAAATTATCTTAAAAATTGCATGGTGAATTTTTCATTCATTTTCTTTAAAAAGGGCTATGAATTAAGTCATGACATTTATAAGTGAATAAATGATGGTTACCATTACAAGGTAATGAAGGTTCAGGAACTCTCTTTTTTAAATATACCAACCATGGCAGTGCTAGAAATGGTACATAAACATTCTGTTATGATGTCCAACTTCAAGTAGAAAGTTATGTTATTCATCTCTTAAGAGCTGGGATGAGTGGAAAAATTACCTTTACACTTTACCATTACACTTTATTACTTTACCAATAAAATTCCTAATGGTCCACAATGCTCCTTCTAGAAAGCAAGATAAAATAGGAAAACATTCCATCAGTTTGAATATCATAAACAAGCAGCTATAGGAAAAACTGATGTTGTTTTAAACATTACCTAACAGCAAGTTGTCCCAACAAATAAGGCTGGTCACTTCTGATTCCCTCTTCTTTCAGGTTCTCCAGAAACGTTCAATTTAATCTCAAAAAAATATGCCTCGTTTTAATATAGGGAGTTCTGTCAGGTCACATTACGAAACTGTAGGCAACGGCTACAAGGCAGAAAACGACCATAGATTGATCCGTGTCCATTCCCACATCAGTTAATTTTAACTTTCCGTTAGGTACCGGTCACTCAAAGGCTTTCTCCGAAATCTGCCTAAGTCAGACACACCGCAAGGATAACCTGCACGTAACACGTAGGACTTGACACTCTCCTGACAGAAAGGCTTCAGTTTTTTCCAGGTCATCTCCAAATCGCTTGAGCGGTCGTCGCCCTCCTTCACAGGTACACGACCTGCCTCTCTCCTTCCAGAGGGCGGGAGGTGCAGCCGTACCCTGCCGCAGAAGGAAGGGGCGTGGCGCGGCGGGAACTCCCACGTGACGTCGCGCGGGCCCCGGGCGGGGCGGGGCGGTCTGCCTGCGAGCTCAGCCCGCGGCCCTCGGCCTTCCCCTCCCCCTAGAAAGTGCGGGCGACCCTGAGGGGCCCGGGTTCCCGCCCGGGGGATGGCTGTCTGGTGAAGGAAACGAGCAAAAGAAAAAGCTAACGGTCGTCTCCTCACAGCCCCAGAGGGCGCCTGCCTCCCTACGGACGCTTTCGGGAATCTTGAGGCAGCTTTGGAAGCCGTGAGTAAGGGGACGCTCCCTCCCCCTCCACTGGAGCGCTGTTCGGAGCTGCTACTTCCGGTGGGGAGTGGCGCGCGCGCTGAGCGCTGTGGTTTGCTCCCGGGGTGCGGGGCGGCGCACGGTTTTCGAGCTGTGTCTGAGGAAGTAGGCTGGGGCAGGCTAAACTAGGCGGGAGAACGTATTCGCCCGCGGTGCAGCTCACTTCGTCTCCCGCGCGGGCGAAGAAACGCCTCCCAGCGCAGAGCCCGCCCCTCGCCTGCGCCGCCGCGCGTGCCGATCGCGCTTCGTAAAGCCTTCCGGACGTTTTGGAGAGACCCACCAGCGAAACCAGAGCGGTGCGTGAGGAGAGGTCGTGGCTAAGGGGACCGGGATAGGAGTCCGGACCTCTGCGTTGCTCAGAGGACAGCTCAGATCCTCTACTCAGTTTGTCTAGGTCCCCTGTGTGATTCGAGGGGCGTCTCTTGCTTCTCTTTACTGAGCACCTGGGTTTACACTGCCCAGGAACGCACAGAAATGTATTAAATTATTGCGAATCTATGAGCCCAGATTGCAATTTGGGAAGCCAGATGTACATTTCTGAGAAGGTAAGAGCATCGTTGTCCTGCGAGTAACGGGTCACTGCCCAAAGAGTGATGCCGACGAATGCTGCGCTTTCCATCATAGATTGGAGAGGTTTTCCTGAGCCAGAATTTGCAAGTCTAGTATGGTTAAGGTGTTTTTATGTGGTAAAAAAGCCACTGAAATTTTTTTTAAATTTTACTGTCTTTGAATAGAGATGCGTTTCTTAAAGGAGGCTTATTTTATACTCTTGGTTTTCAACTATTATGCTAGCTTAAATCATTAAAATAATTAAAACTTTGTTTTGACTAATTAATACAAATAATTCATCAGCCCAGCCCACCCCCCCCTTTTTTTTTTGCCAGAGAGAAGTATTTTGTAGTTATTGGTGTCACGAATTGTTCTAGCCCTGACATAGCCATGTCCTAGCTGTGTGACCGTGAACAAGTCATTAATCTCTCTAATCTCTCTAAAATGAAATTAATAATAGTAAATTTTATGAAGTTCTGAGAATTAAATAAAATTAATGTAAAACAGCAAGGTCCCTGGCATATAGTAAATACTAAATGGTGGCTTTTATTAACAGTAATATAGGTCAATTACTTTATTTCTTAGGGTTAAAAATAGTAGAATACAAGCCTCTTTGGAAACAAAGCTGTACTAATGCAGTGCACTTAATCCCACTTTTTAAAACTTTATGGTGGAAATAATAAACATTCACAAGAGAGAAACACTAGAATATGAACCTCCTCATATACCTATCTATCACCCAGGTTTAGTAATTGTCAATGCTGAATCCCTTCTTCTTAAATCTCCCCATCCAGCAACCATTTTTTGTTTGTTTTAGCTGGCGTATTTTACAGCAAATCCCAGACAGTATGTCGTTTTATCTGTAAAACTTCAGTATATATCTCCTTTCAACAGATAACGTCTTAAAAAAAGAAAGATGTCATTATCATATACAAGAAATTAACAGCAAATCCCAAATATTGTCTAAAATCCAGTGCATATTCTGTTTTCACTGATTGTCTTAAAAAATATCCCAAATTTTGAAATACTTAAGAGTGTATTTTTATTTCTTCAGTACTTTACAATTTAAGTGTTTCACACACAACCCTGCACCCTTTAGAAATGCCATTGCTTATTTTAGCCCCTTCATCATGGACCTTAAGAAGTAGTAAGCAAGAGACACTTAAATCGGTTTGGCTACTTGTTAACAATGATAGGCATTGCCCACAGGGCCAAGTGTGAGATTTAGTAGATTTGTTAATCATTTTAGGTTTTGGTGGTAGCTAATTAGTAGCTTCAGTTTAAGAACCCATGCTAAAATATTTGCCAATCCTCTTGAACTTCTTAATAGCCTATCACTTCCTTTAATAACTATACAAATAGTAAAACTTAGTCATTCACCATTACTCTGACAGAGGCACAAAGGAACTTTACCCTAATTGCTTTTCCCTGTAAATTTTAAACTTTTAGATATTTATAGATCTTTGTTGTGTGTGTATCTTTCTCATTGACTTCTCTTATTATGAGAAACCTATACAGATCCTCATTTGTGTTAATATATCAGTCATTTGTCTTGCTGTCTTATACATATGTCTATATGTATATACATTTGTGTATATATGTGGATGCTTGTTAAGTCGGGAATATCTGTATATCAGAATGTTTTGGGTTCACTTCAATCCAAAAATAACACAATAAATTTTTTAAAAATGTTAAACCAATATTGGCCGTGAATAATCAAGAACCTCTCCATATCATAACCCTTTCAATGTAATATAATTTGGATAAAATTTAGCTTAACTTAAAGGCCTGATATCAAGGCTCTTAATCATCTTTTTCCCTGTCCTCACCCCAAAAGTGATGGATTATAGGTAAATAAGGAACACTTGAGAACAGCTGGGCTTGTGTTTCATACTTGACTAATAATCATGTAAAGATACATGCAAAATTCATTTGCATTGTTAATCTTTTATTTCAGCTATTTCAACGGTCTCCGAAGAAAACTTCGTATCTATATAATGTAACAGAAAGGGTCAGAAAATATTAGGCAAATAAAAGTGTGGAATATATTAAGCAAGATGAACATCTCTGGAAGCAGTTGTGGAAGTCCTAGTTCTGCAGATATATCTAATGACTTTAAGGAACTTTGGACAAAACTGAAGGAGTATCATGATAAAGAAGTACAAGGTAAAACCTTTTCTCAAATACTGATAGTATTTCGAGAGGCTGTTATAGTAATAACTAACTTTCTATGACAGTTATGTGTATTTTTAGAAGGAAAAATTAAGTTCAAAAATCCAATCTTTAAGAGATCTTTGCCGTTGTCATTTTTATGGATGAGTTGTTACTTTTTTTTGAGTTGTTACTTTTTTACTACAGACAACTACTATAGGACATAGTTCTACAACTTGTAGTTACTTTTGGCAATATGTATGGTGTGGTGGAAAGGGCCTAGAAATTGGCATCCAAAGACCTGGATTTGAATTCTGATTTCATTCACCTACTTGCTCTGTGATTGCATCACATAACCTCTGTACTTAATTTTTTTCTATAAAATGGGCTTTGAAATGTTTATTGAAAGGATTATTTGTAGGCATTAAAATACTACTTAAGTCATTCAACAAATCTTGTGGAATCTGTTTGCTCTTAAGCACCGAGATACAAGTGTTGAAATGTACTCCATATAAAGGAATTTTCCATGTAAACTAAGCTCAAGCTTTTTAAGTTTTAATATGCTTTACCTAGTTTTGTGACTTTAATACATTTCTGCTTGTATGGGAAATTGACATTACATTTGTATTTTTGATTACCTATTACAACCATAAGTTTAATACTGCAGTGGTTTATAATTTACCATTCTAACATTGTAGTGGCATGCCATTAAAAAATGATCCATCTGAATGTAAAGTATAGTAATTGAGTCTGTGTTGGAGTCTTCCCATGGCAAATATAGTTTCTGGCAGAACCTCATGATAATAGCCTCATCATTAATCAGTGGGTTCTGAAACATGAACCCCGGAAGTAGTTTTCTTACAAGCCCCCATATACTTGGAGACACTTGTTCAAGACATGGTTACTTTTTTGGTTACAGACCTTGTGAATAAGGATGAATCATATATAATACTAGTTTTTAAGGAAATTTTTAGTCTCGTTTTCTATGAACATAAGGGAAGAACCAGGTATTTTGGGGGAAGGGAAAATGGTTTATTGTCGGACTTTACAGTTGGTTTTACAGTTGGATTAAGTCTGATTAGCTAGGCAAAAGAGAGGGTTGGTAGGGAGAGGGATTATTCTGAGTAGAGAGATTAGCATGTGCAAGCATGAAGAGAAGAGCTAAGTTTTATTTGAGAAACTATTGTCAGTTTGGTAATAGCTCTAAAAGAGCAATTGGGGTAAGGAGTGGGAGCTGACTGGGGAGAAGGATAGGAGATGATGCCAGAAAAGTACAAAGGTGCAGATTATATAAGACTGCATATGCTCTGCTACGGTATTTGTCTTCATGCCTTGTCTTTAGGATTAAGTCTAGAACCTTCATCTTGAGTGCCTACTTCCATTGATTGGGAGTGGTGCAAGTAGTGCTATGGTGAGAAAGAGGCTATGTGATGTAGTGGTTAAGTTTATGAATTCTGGATGTTTGGAAGCCATCTTATCACTTAAATTGAGGTAGTATCCTTGTACAAATTATATAAATGTATAGTGCCTCAGTGTATTAGTTAGCCAAAGGGGTGCTGGTGCAAAATACCAGAAATCTGTTGGCTTTTATAAAGGGTGTTTATTTGGGGTAGAAGCTTACAGTTATCAGGCCATAAAGTGTAAATTCCCTCACCAAAATCTGTTGCCACATGTTGGAGCAAGATGGCTGCCGACTCTGCCAGGGTTCAGGCTTCCTCTTCCTCTCAAGGCTCTGTGGTCCCAGCTTCTTCTGGTATCAGCTGTAGGCTGGGATAAGTCTCCTCTCTCTCTTGGGGCTCCTGTCTCTCTGGGCTTAGCTGCTCTGTTCTCTCCACAAGGCCAGCTAGGAACTATCAGGCAAATGGCTTGTCTCCCCGGGTCCTCTGCCGTGTCTCATGGAGCCTTCTCTCTTTCCTCACATATATGCTTCTCCGTGTATTTACTTCCTGGGGCTCCAGCATTAAAACTCCAAGTCATCTCCTCTGCCGTGTACTTTTCTCTAAGTCCCAGCCCACCGAGGGTGCAGGGACTCAATGTCCTACTGACTTGGCCCAATCAAAGCCTTAATCATTATTTAATCAAGTAAAAGTGAAACCTCTGAATCCATTACAATCTAATATATCCAGAGGAGCAGACCAGTTCACAAACATAATCCTATATCTATTTTTGGAATTCATAAAGAATGCCAAACTGCAACACTCAATTTCCTCAGCTATGAAATGGAAATACTAATGATACCTGTCTCATCTTGTATTAGCTTAATATATATAAAGCATTTGGAAGAGTGTTTAACACATAGTAAGAAATTGTATGTGTTAAATATTGTTGCTATCATTCTGAATCAGTGGCCATAATGTATTATGGACCTGCTGTGGACCATCCCAGCTATAGGCAGTGGGATACTACAGAAAAGTTTTAACAGATTTCACATATTAATTACTTTCTATTATCCCCTTTATGGTTGTGTTTTTTGTTGTTGTTTTTTTTAAATCTCTGGGAGGAAAAATAAAGGGGATTACTGAAATAAGAAAATTTAAATGGTTAAGAAATATTAGAAAATTCTTAGTCTCCGTTTCTTAATTGTAGTTTTTCATTCCCTAGTTAGATTAACATTAGAAACTGGTTAATTTTCTTTTATCCTGAAATGTTGGAGTTTAGCCATCTCTGCTCACCTGTACCCTTTACTGCTCTGTTACACATATTGTTTGACAGATTATACTCACTGAATCTTCCTTTAAAGCTCTCTTCCAGCACATAAGCCTCTAGCACCTAGGCCTCCTGATGCAGTCTGGGTGCCGTAGTGTTCACTTAGAAAATCCAAGTATCAATGGAGTTGTTATTGTTTTTTTTTCATTGATTTTTTTTGTTGCTGTTTTTAACTTTAGCTTTTTTCTAAAAAAAGTCTAAACAAAGTAAACAGTGAAAAGTTATCCCCCTTCACAGACATGTAATCACTTTTGTTATTCTTGTGTGTATATGTTATTCTAGAGTTGTTTTCTGAAGTATGACTATATGTTCTTTTTTAAGGTTTTTATTTTAGAAAAATTTGCACATAAAATAGTATAATGAACTACCATAAACCCATTACTCAGCTTCAGCTATTAATATATGGCCAATCTTGTTTTCACTAGTTTTCAATGCACTTCTCTCTCTCTCTTCCACTCAGTTACTTTGAAATAATTTCATCTATAAATACATAATTTCATCTATAAATACTTAAGTATGTATCTCCAGTAGTCTTATTTAGCATAATATATGAAAATAAAAAATTCTGTGTGTGTCTAAAATCCTGAAATGCTTTATTACCCATTTACTTTAAAATTTTTATTTTTTATGTAATATTGTAGAAAGTTGGGAAAGGGAAAATAAATCACTGCTCCACAAGAAAGACATTTGGTCTTTTTGTTTATTCTTTCCTAGTTAAAAAAAAAATGCATAAAGCTTATTGTATTGTTGTGATCAGGCTTGTATTGTCATATTTTTGCTATCGTTTCATTATTTAACTATACTGTACTTATTTTGTCATGTTGCACATAATTGCCAGTTTAGAATCCACCACCCCAAGATAGCTCCCTCGTCTGTTTGCTTGTTTTGCACTTGTTGTCTGCTCATTTTTTTTGTTTTGTTTGTTTTTTGCTCATTGTCTGTTTGTTTTTTCTTTAGGAGACACCGGGAACCGAACCCGGAACCTCCTATATGAGAGGCACGTGCTCAACTGCTTGAGCCACCTCTGTCCTCTGCTCATTTTTTTTTCTAAACAATTTGTTTAAGTATTCATATATGAATGTACATAAACTATAAGTATTCAGTAAACATCATGAACTTACAAAACAAACATGCATAACATCATACGGGCTCCCACACATCACCCCCCCACCCCCAGACACCCTGCATTGTTGTGAAACGTTTGTTAACAAATCATGAAAGAGCATTGACAAAGTGTTACTGCTAACTATAGTCCGTATCTTCCTCCCCTATACATTTTTTTTTAAGGATTTATTTATTTATTTATTTATTTGCTTTTATCCATTTTTACACCCCACCCCACCCCCCGTTTTTGCTGTTTCTGTGTCCATTCACTGGGCAACTCTCTGTGTCCATTTCCTACCCTCTCTTCTCATCCTTCTCCTCCTGTCTTCTCTGGGATTCGATCCTCGGAATCTCCGATGT
>JAQZBX010065121.1:0-16365 GCA_029593785.1 Cabassous unicinctus | reverse complement strand
AGAAGCAAAAAAAGATACCTTTTATAACATTTGTTACCTTGGACATACTGAGCATTGCATATCTGTTGCTTTACTTGTTCAAAGGAAAGTCCCATTAGTCAAAATCGTGATAAAGGAAAGGAAACCCTGACATGATTTAATAAGCTTATTAGTGGTTTCCATTTTAGATAATATTTTTCCAACAGAGTTATATAAAATGTGAGAAGACATGCAGAGGTTTAGTTAGGGTTATTTCCATTAAATTTAATGACCATGTTTTATGATTCAGAATATAAGTGCCTTAATAATTGCAATAAATATTTGTAATAACATATTATATACTTTAGCTCATTTTCCTATTTATTTTACCTTGCCAGTTTTATTCATGACCATTCTATTATATTCTTAGAGACTATAAGCCTGTAAATATCCAAGGGAATCTTATATTCACTATATATTTTAAATATTGTTTTTTTATCAATATTATCCTTGAAATTTAATAAAAATGTAAAATATCTTCAGACAGTGTAGAAAAGTTAGCATTATAAATAAATAAAAAATTTCCATCTTAGAAATATTGCTTAGGGAAGGAAAAAAACAATATAAACCACACGAAGACATGGTTAATAGAAACCTCAATATGTATGTCTTAAGTAAATGGAGCTAAAATTTAATAGAAAAATAAATATGGCACTAGAATATATAGAGAACCATGGCATGAAGGGGCTATGTTTTTTTTTTATCCTTATATGACTATTAATCAGGGTTTATACTGGAGTCAAGATAGTTTTGGGTTCTGCAATTGGTTTAAGATACGGAGAACTTACAATGAGATTCACGGAGTAATCCACTTACAGTTCAACTTTGGGGGGGAAGATTTCTTGAGTTGACTACCACAACCAAATGTGAATAGATGAGGGGGCTTTGGGGTGGTCATCCAGAGCTGACATAGGAGCTCATTCCTTTAAAATTGATAAGATTCCTTGAATTTCAGGTATCATGGGTTGAATTGTGAGCCCAAAAAGATATGAAAGCCTAACCTCCAGTAACTGAATGTGACCTTCTTCGGAAAAAGGGTCTTTGCAGGTATATTCAAGTTAAGATGAAGTTCTTCTGAATTAGGATGGGCACACACCATAACTGATGTCTTTACAAGAAGAGGAGGACAGACCAGAGAAGGTCCTGTGAAGATGGAGGAAGAGATAGGAGTGATGCACCGACAAGCCAAGGAATGCCAAGGATTGCTGACAAACACCAACAAATAGAAGAGACAGGGAAGGATTCTCCCCTACATGTTTCAAAGGAGAATAGCCCTGCCAACACCTTGATCTAAGATTTCTAGTCTCCAGAACTGAAAGACAATAAATTCCTGTTGTTTTAAGTACCTCACTGTGGCACTTTTTAAATGGCAGGCCTACAAAACTCAGACACCAGATATTTCTAGTGCCTCTAGTATTTACAAGTATAGACGTTAGGACGGTCAGTTCAACACTTGTAGGGGTGAGAGAGTATATTATTATTTAACTACCTGAATCAGCTTTTGTTTAATTCTAAGGGTTGTGCAAGATCAGTAAAACTTGCTCATTGACCAACTAACTAAAAATATTAAATGACTATTGAAGTATCCAAAAATATATCTCTTATCCAGTCCTCCTCAGTTAAAAGCAAGTGTTTATTTTGTATGAAGAAACTTACACAGGAACAACTTGTTAGTTGCACTGAGTAATTATTACGCATACTCGTTAATTAAAATAATCCATCTGGATCAATAATGATTTAGCATGACTACTCTTGAAACAGATTTTGAGTTTTCCTGCCTCATAAAATTATGAGTTTGGCATATTGTTATCTGCTGTAATTCATTCCAATAAGATGCAAAGAATTCCCATATAGGAATTTGATTATCCAGAAAGAATATGGCCTAAATGATTAAATAATTAAACCAATAATTTATTTCATTCTTAGAGATTTTTATGTCCAATAGTTAGAGCTGTAATATAAAACTTAGAAACATGTTATAATTAATTTTTATTATTTTAGAATTATTTTTTACATTTATAAGTGTTTGTTGCTATACTATCTATTTCTTATAATTGATTATATTAAATCTAACCTGGCCTTGCACTCTCTTTTAAAATTTTTAATTTCTTTCAATCTACTTTTCTATTTATTTTACAATTTTACAATAAAGATCTTTTCAACAGCTAAAAATGAAGCCATTGATTATACACTTTGGATACATCATATGGTATGTGAATATACCTCAATAAAACTGCTTAATAAATAAATAAATAATTGCACAAGAATAGCCAGAAATAGCAACTATATACAGCAGGGGAAACAGAGAGGTTGAGAGGTGAGGAATTTTCATGTTTGTTTGGCTGCTTTTTTTATGTTATTACTATTGAAATAATGAAAATGCTTTAATAATGATTGAAGTGATGAACACACACCTATGTGATTATACCAAATACTATTGATTGTACAGTTTGGATAAATTGTATGCTTTATTAATATGTATCAATAAAATAGATTTGTTTAAAAAATGTCTGTTGAGAATTATATACTCTGTGGTGGGTTATACTCCATAATAGTTATTTGTTGCTGTATAACAAATAATCCTAAAACTTAGTGCCTTAAAACAAACATTTATAATCTCATAATTTCTGCAGGTCAGGCTTCTGTGTGTAGCTCAGCTGTGTGTATATAGCAAAGTCTCTCACAATTGCAATCAACATGTCAGTCAAGGCTGCAGTCTCATTTGAAGATTTGATAGGAGGAAGATCCATTTATAGCCCCTCACGTTGCTGTTGAAAGTATACAGTCCCTCATAGGCTTTTAGAAAAAGGTCTCAGTTCCTCACTGGCTATTGGATGGTAGCCTCTCTCAGTTTCTTCCCACATGGGCCTCTTCATTGGGCAGCTAACAGCATAGTATCTGGCTCCCAACAGCATGAGTGAACAAGAGAGGGCATGCAAAATGGAAGCCACAGTGTCTTTTTAACCTAGTCTAGAAAGTGACATCACTTCTGACATATTCTATATGTTAGGAGTGAGTCACTAGGTTCAGCACACACTCAGGGAGAGGGTATTACATATGAATATCAGGAGGTGGGGCTCATTAGGGATCCTCTTAGTGGTTGATAACCACATGCCCAGTCATGAAATGAAGAAATACTCAAAGGTTTTCATAACATTTTAAGACAGATTGTAAATTTAGGAGCTAAGATCACAATAGAAGTCTGATCAACATCAAAGCTCAATTTGTTTCCATTGCAACACAGGCATTCCTATGGTGATCAAAAATAAGTTCAAGTGAACTAGGAAAACACTGGGGAAAAGTTAGAGCATCAACATTAATAAGAATTTTTAAAAAATTTAAGGAGCGGGGTTGTAACTCAAAAGGTCAGCCCAGAGAAAAGTTTCATTTCTTTTTCTTTTTACCTTAAGCAAAAAGCAAAGTAGAAAAACTCCCAGTGAAAGAAAACTGCATGGGACAAAACGAATCCCTATGGAAATTGTTAAATATTTTCTTATATATTTTTTTATATTTCTTGATTGTTCTTTATACCAAAAACAGTACATAGAGGGTAGTGTAAAAGATCTATCATGGGGGGTTTCCCCTTCTAGTTATTGTAGTCTGATTAATTTAAAATCAATATTCTTGCTGAAAGAAACTAGAAAAGCTGGAGAAATAGTTTTAAAACTTAAGTTTAATGGAAGTAGAGAGTTACCAAAGCAGCAAGGATTTGCATGGCTAAGATCCAGAGCAGAAGGAATCCCAGGGAGAGGAGCCTGATTCTTGAAGTCTTTTTTCCCAGAGGCATTTGCCAATTCCAGAAAAAATGGACAAGAGACTGGAAGCTGAGGTGAGCTTTCAATAGATTCATAGTGTTTTGGGACAAGAATTAGAATTTGGGAATTGCCAAAGATTTGGTGGACCTCAAGTGGCTATAGCTTAGGAATAAAGGTGAAGCAAAAATAGAGAAACCATTATAGGACTGCAACCAGCTAGGAATCATTTCATTTTATGATTGATTAAGGCGATTTAGAATTTTGATTGCTCTACCTTAGAAAGAAACAAACTTCAATCTTCCTTAGAGGAACATAACATTACCCAGAGTCTTAAATTATTTTTTTTAATTTTCACATATGATGTCTAGCATTTAATGAAAAATAACCATATCAATAGATGATGAAGTAAATGAAACCCCAAGGGAAACAAAAGGTAATAGAAACAGATCTCCAGGTAATCCAGATAATTGAGTTGGTAGATACAGATTTTAAAACAACTATACTTCACAAGTTGAGGAAATAAAATACCAGGTAGAAAACTTTGCAGAGAAATGGAAACTATAAAATTTAAATGAAATTCTAAAACTGCACAATGTAATAATTAGTTTTAAGAATTTAATTAATGGACATAACAGCAGATTAAATACAGTTAAAGAATCAGTGTGTGCTGGAGAAGTTAGGGACATGCTCAGCAGCCAGCTCCCAGCCCTCATCGACCCTTTTCCTTTTCTTTGTGTGCAGACTTTTCAATATGTTCCCATTATGTAATCCAGGAGAGACATTAGGTCTAATGGAAGGACCTGACTGTACCTTGAACCCAAAACCAGGAACAATCAACCCCAGCTGCTTACCAGGGTGAGAACTCTGCACAAAGTTTGCTTGATACATGGTTTTTGCTCAGTGGCAGGGCCCCTTTCCCCTGGGGAGAAGTACCTAACTCTTGGGCAGTACAGATTATCTCTTCTCTCTGATGTGAAGCAAGGTATGCAGAACTGCCATCTGCCAACCTTGACCCAAGCAGTTGGCTTCCCCCAAGGGCGGCCACTAGGGGATCTCTTCTCTTGCTCCTTTGGACTCTTTGTGCTGTATAAGTAATAAAGCAGTCATTTACCAAAAGTCTTTGTTGTGCCTGAGCCTGTGTTCCCAGGATGCACAGTATAGCAAATGGCTCCACTGTGTACTGTAAAAGAGAACAGAAGAAAAAATTTAGATTGAAGCATAGAGATAAAAAGATAAGAATGCAGAAGGAATATAAACAAAATATATAGCAAATTGATCTAACAGGTATGTATTTATATCCCAGATATATTTGAGGTATCATAAAAGCAATATTTGAAGAAATATTGGCCTGGAATTTCCCAAAATTGAAAAAATAAATTAATCCAATCTGGATAAATAAAACGAAACCACTCTTAAGCCCATTATAGTAAAAGTGCTGAAAACCAAAGAGAAAATCTTAAATGGAGCCAGAGAATAAAATACATTATTGTCACAGGAGCAATATTCAGACTAAAAGAAAAACTTTTCATTGGAAATTATGGAATAAAGAAGACAAAGCAATGACATCTTTAGTGCTATAAGTATAGAATTCTATGCTCATTGGAAAAAAAATCAGTGATAGGGGTGAAATAAAGGCATATCAGAAAAACCTAAATTAAGAGCATTTGTCACCAGCAGATATGTACTCTTAAAAAATACTAAAGGGTTCTTTGAGTAGAAGAAAAGAGAGCCCAGATAGAAGTACGGAGAAGCAGGAAGGAATGAAGAGTCCTGGAAAGAGTAAATACATGTGTAAATCTGAATAAATATTGATTGTATATAATAATAAAAACAACAGCCCCCTAAATAATAAAAATATCTTTCAGGGTTTAGAATTTGTGTGGAATTAAAATTCATGACAACAGTAAGACAAATGGTAGGAAGGAAGAAGCAGAGTTGAATGGCTGTAAAATCCTTGCATTGTCTAGGAAAGATAAAAGCACTGATTAATGTTAGACTTTTAAAAGCCAAGGAAACATGTTATAAATTCTTTGGTAATTACTAAAAGAGTGATGGAAGAATGTCTGAGAGAAAAATATAAAATAATAAAAAATACTTGGTTAATCTAAAACAGAGAAGAAAACAGGAACAGCTAAAAGATAGACAATTTCCCATAGCTAAAAAAAAAAATGAAAAGAAACAGAACAAATAGAAAGCAATTAAGATAGTAAATATAAATTTAAATATAATTACATTCTATTTAATTGGACCAAATAATTCAATTAGAAGTCAAAGTTTTCCAGACCTAAAAGAAATGAACTCAACAATAGCTTGCTTATAAGAGACACAACTTAAACATAAAGATACTGACAGTTTTAAGATAAAATGATGGGAAAAGATAAATCAAATAAACACTAATCAAATGAAAGCTGTTGTCATGTTAATATTAGACAAAAAAGACTTTACAAAGTTGAAGACGGACATTTCGTTATAATAATGGGTCAAACCACTGGGAAGGAGTAGCCACTAAAAATTTGTGTGCCTAATAACACAGCCTAAAAATATGTGAAGGAAAAATTAACAGAATTAAAAGGAGAAATTTTTAAATCCAAAAGCACTGTAGGATGTTTTAATATACATTTTAATAACTGATAGAGGAAACACAAAAAATTAGTAAGCATATAGAAGATTTGAACAACGTAATTAATGAACTTGACATAATTTACATAATAGACTATCGTAACTTACCACTACAGAACATACTTTTTTTTTGCCCTCCAGAGTAGGATTTTTAAAAATAAAATTTTATTGAAGTATTCATACACGAACACACATAAACAATAAGTATATAGTAAACTTTGTGAATTTATAAATCAAATATGCATATCATCATACAAGGCTCCCATACATCTCCCCACCACCAACACCTTGCCTTGTGAAATATTTGGTACAAATTATTTTAAAAAATCATCAAAATATTACTACTAACTATAGCCTATATCTTACATTTGGTGTATTTTCCCCCCAACCCATGCAATTATTAACACCCTATATTAGTATTATATATTTGTTATGGATCATGAGAGAACTTTCTCATAGTTGTCCTGTTAACCAAAGTCCATCATCCACCGCTGGGTTCCCTGTGTTATACAGTCCCATGTTTTGTACATAGAACATACATTCTAGTGCAGATAGAATAGTTATAAAATTTTACCACATCTAAGCCATAAAGCAAATATCAACAAATATTAATAGATTTAAATCATACAGAATATACTTTCTGACAAAATAGAATTAAGCTAAAAATCAATAGCAAAAGGTATTTTTAAAATCCCTAGATGTTTGGAAATTAAATACAAACCAGAATTTTCAATATACATCAGAAAATATATTTGAACTAAATGATGATAAAACTATCAAAACTTGTAGAATGCAGCTAAAACAGTACTTAGAGGGAAATTTATGGCCTTAAAATGACTATATTAGAAAAGAAAAAAGACTGAAAACAATTGGTGTAAGTATCCATCTCAAGAAGTTAGAAAGGAGAGCTAAGGGAGTGTCTGACTGAGGATGGGGCCAGGCAGAGTGAAGGCACCTGGCACCACCGTGGGATGCGTTAAGAGAAAGTTAGAAAAAAATCAATGAGGGAGTTAAGTAGCTTAAGTGGTTCAGCTCCTGCTTCCCATGTAGGAGGTCCTGAGTTCAATCTCCGGCACTCCTTTTAAAAAAATTCAATGGTGGAGTGGTGACATCATCAACACAGTGACGGAAGCCATATGGTGAAAAATCCTCCCCTGATACACTGGATAATGTTAGAGGATTCCACAAATGCTGAATTGAAAAAAGAGAAAAATATCAGGAGATATATATCAAAGAAGAGGTCTGCTAGATCACCAGCAAATTCTTCGTATATCTTTTTGAGAATCTGCAGAAATATTTTCCGAGTGGTTGTACTATTGTGCATACCTACCAGATATGTACAAGGATTCCAATTTCTCCACATCCTCACCAACAGTTATTTTAGATTTTCAGAAAAGTATAACCATCCCAGCAGGTTTGAAGTGATGTCACATTTTGGTGTTGATTTCCATATCCCTAATAACTAAAGATGTTGAGGATTATTTCATGTGTTTGTTATCCAATTGCAAATATTCCTTGAAAAAATGATTATTCAAATACTTTGCCTATTTTTAATTAGATTGTCCTTATGTTAAAGTGTAAGGGATTTTTAAATATATATACATTCTGGGATATTAGGCCCTTCTCAGATATATAATTGGAAAGTATTTTTTCCTTTATGTAGGTTATCTTTTCACCTTCTTGATAGGGTTTCCTTTGATTAAAAAGTTTTTAATTTTTGTGAAAAAAAAAAAAAAAAGGAAGTTAGAAAAGAACATACTCTTTTGCTATTTTTACCCCCAAAGGATTTTTGTAAGATATGTGTCCTCTGTACCTGCTTTTCCAATCTTTATTAGCTTAATTTTCCTTCATGGATAAGAACTATATCATCCTTTGATTTGAATCCCTAAATTCTCAAATTTCCATATTTGTTGAATATTTATGGTACCTAAGGTGTTTTTTTTTTTTTTTTTTTTTTTTTTTTTTTTTTTTTTTTCCTTATGTAATACCGTATTCAATGACATATAACATTCCAGGTCATTCATTCGCCCCTTTCCACCTGGCCCCAGCAGTCTCAGGACTGCTACTGCTACTGAATGTGACTTGTTTAATATGACCTCCAATGTGGGCAGTGTGCATTTAAAAACAAAACAAAAAATTTCTAACTTAAAGCATATTAGAAAAGCTTAAAACTTAATTAAATATCATAAACTTACAGCAAATGTGTTTAACTCAGGATGGTAGCCAGGGAAAGCGTTGGAATTCGTGCTTTGGTTTGGGTTACTGGCTGCCCGGACCGCTGACAAACCACAGTCTCTGTCTTTTAAGTTCTTGCCGGGGAATCTGATTGGTGCCACCCAGCCAATGGGTTGGCTGCCTTTCAGTCGGGAGACCAACTGTGGAAAAACAGTGTGGTCTGGGTTGCTGAGTTAAATGACAGAAATAATGCCATAGGGGGTGCCAGAGACAATGGATGGGGTGGTGCCCAGAAAAGGAGGGTGTGCTTGGGAACATATTTTTTGACAAACGGATTCTGCAAGCTGTCTTAATGTACCTACTGTCATGCAGCAGAGTAAGATGAACAGTGTTTATGGTTTGTCCATTGAAAAAATCAGGATGGTAAAATTTTATAATTGTACAATATCTGATCTCTGAATTGCAAATTTCTATACTCTATATAGTTTTAGAGTTTAGATAGCAAGTTATTGCTTACTGTATTCATTCTATCCCAAGTGAGGTATGTATCATTATTAATCATATTCTCCACATTTATTTCAGTTCATCATGTAAAAAATTGGACATATATGCATAAATTACTAAGTCGTAAAAACTTCTGTTTTCTCTCCACAGGATTTATTAATTTTGAAAAAGCATAAAATACTTAGACTTAAAAGAGAAAACAGCTAAAAACCCAGGTCAATGACAGATATCGTCATTAAGCCACAGGCCAATTTAAGGTGATGGTCTAAGTGGAATATATTACCTATTTTGGTAAGTTAACCAGTTTCATATATGCTGTTCTAGCATCTGTTTGGTTTTGCAATTTGGGGAAATAAAATGAAGGAGACTATTTTTCCTAGGATAGCCGTGTAAAAATAAACTATGCTTGGTATCACCAAAATGTTGGCTTCCATTACATGATGTGACCTAAATAACTTGAATCAAACTGGCTAAACAATTCTTTTCTCATAGCTGTTTGCTTCCAACTATGGCAACTTTGTGTGTGTGTGTGTGTGTGCATCTGTAGTATTGTTCTTTCAAAGGGTAATAGAAAAAAGTCTTAGCGTGAAGAAAGAAATGTTGCTGCTGGAAGAGAGCCATGTTGCTTGGTGCAAGCATGGGCAGCCTTATTTTCCCTGAAGTAGTGCTGCTGGTGAAATGTCAATCACCAGAGTACCCACCCCTGGGGGAGTGCACTGTTTTTGTCACTTCTTCAGAGCCTTGGTCAGCCCCAAAGCGGGCATCATCTACAGGCATTTTCTTGGCAAGGAGGCCTCACGTCTCCCTTACTAGAAGGCACCAACAAGTGTACAGTTCTGGGAAAATTTTTTTTTTCACTCTAGTCCTTCCAAAAAAGGTCCTAAATGGGGTGAATTTAATTCTTTGGAATAAGTTGTTATATGAACCAGAATTCAGAGCATACTGTCTGAATGACTACTATTAGATATTATTGATATAGATATCAAGCCTTTAAATAATTCGTATTGATTCCTTTTTTTGAATTTGGCAGAATTCTTTATGACTATTTTATTAAAAACAATACTTTTCTGCCCCGAAGGCAATATATAACACTAATCCTTTTCATAATTTTGAGAAATGGTAAGCATAAAATCCAAATTACAGCAGTTCTCATTATAATGGCACTGAATAATTACCTCATTAGTAGTGATTATCTGGATATTAATAGAAGCTCCTGACCCACCATTTCCTTTTGCAGATTTTTAGTGTGATTTGCAACAATGTACTGCAAAATGTAGCTATACATTTTTGTTTTGCCTTAGTATTGAAGGAATTAATTTGCATGACGATTTATGATGTACTGAATTTTATGACATTTATTTATCATTTATTCAACGATATAAAATCCTTGTCTTAAGTAACTGCACTGCTTTTTTAAATTCTAGAAACATTCTTTTTTAAAGATTTATTTATTTATTTATTTATCCCCCCCTCGCTGCTTGTGTTTTACTGTGTCCATTCACTGTGTGTTTATTCTGTGTCTGCTTATCTTCCCCTTGCTGTGAGGTCTTGCTGCATCAGCCCACCGCGCCACCCGGCTGGCCTGCCCTCACAAGGAGGCCCCGGGAAGTGAACCCGGGGCCTCCCATATGGTAAACGGGAGCTCTATCCATTGAGCCACACTCACTTCCCTAGAAACATTCTAATCTGTTGAAAATAGGAACAGGGTGTGTGTGTGTGTGTGTGTGTGTGTGTGTGTCTTTCTTAATACTTTATTTTCTGGTTTTGTATTATATACAGAATCAAATTCCATACTGAAAGTGTTTATATTCACCTTAAGAGAAGTACTGGGACTCTATTTTGGTCGTGAGTGATTTTGTTCTTTGTACATGGTTGGTGGTAACTTTGATGATATTGTTGAAAGTTTTCCCATATATGAAAATTTAATTTATCAAACACTTAGTGACAGAAATTATTTTCCTCCTCTTTTCCACTGCTTGTTTTCTTTAAATACTCTCCCTTTAGTAATAAAAACTTCTGCTTTGCTCACTACCTCAGTAGGAATAATTTGGTGAAAAACATAAGCCAAAATTTTGTCTTCTAAAAATATTTCCTCCTTTGCATGGACAATCATTTTTCTTAAATAGCCAAGCCATTCAACTGGAAACTTTTTTTTTTTTAAAGAGATAAAAAGTAAAATGTACTGATTGTCAGCAAAAAAATGTAATGCTTAAAGAATTTTTTATCTTCTGCTCACAAAAGAGTTCTTTTGCCTTAGCCAATATTTAAATACATTTCTTCATGGTGTTATTGCTTATGTACTGAATTCAGAAGTTCACAAGAAGAAAAATCTAAGAAGAGAAATATCCATGATGTCAAATTTCTATTTCATTTTGAATATGTTATTTACTAGAAGCAAAAATCAAGGATCAAATCTTTATTCTTTGAAAGTTGCTAAAAATCAAATGTTTTTGAGAGTTAAATTAGTGCTTTGAAAAGGACATTGGAATGATTACATCATCATACCTAAACCATGGAGTCATCTCCACAGTGGTTGAAATTAATACTTAGTGTGTGGATACTGTTTTCGAACAAATGCATTAGCAAGATGCGTTTCAAGGAAATAGAAAGCTGGCAAAGCACTTATCATTATATAATCAAGACTTACCGTTAAATGCATTTTTATCCTGCCAGTTGTATCATATAAACTCTGAAATGTCTCTTTGCACAACAAATTCATTATATTTCCCTTTATATTTCCTCTGGATATAAGATGGCAAGAATATCATAGCTCTTTAAAATGCCTGTTAGGGACCATCTCAGACATAGTCCTTTAGGTGGTTTCACTGAAAGTTAGATAGTATTCTGCCAACTTTAGAAATCAATCTGATTTAAGAAATCACCCCATGCCATATGTGACAGTTTGATATTATTGATGAATTCCAAAAAGAAATACTGATTATGTTTGTAAACTTGTCTGTTCCTCTGGGCATATTAGATTATATTGGATTCAGAGGTTTCACTTTTGCTTGATTAAATAATGATTAAGGCTTTGATTGGGCCATATCAGTAGAACGTTGAGTCCCCGCCCACTAAGGCAGAGACTCACAGAGAAAACGACACAGCAGAGGAGAAAATAAGAGTTTTGATCCTGGAGCCTGGGAAGTAAGCACACAGAGAAGCAGATATGTGAGGAAAGAGAGAAGGCTCCATTAGATACGACAGAGGCCCTGGGAAGAGAGACGAGCCCTTCA
Organism: Cabassous unicinctus; assembly: GCA_029593785.1. NCBI lineage: Eukaryota > Metazoa > Chordata > Mammalia > Cingulata > Chlamyphoridae > Cabassous > Cabassous unicinctus. The sequence continues at coordinate 4,061 of JAQZBX010065121.1, read as the reverse complement.
CCTGTCAGTTTACAGCTGGCCTTGTGGAGAGAGCAGAGCAGCTGAGCCCTGAGAGAGAGACAAGACTTGTCCCAGCCTGCAGCTGATATTGGAAGAAGCTGGGACCACGGAGCCTTGGGAGGAGGAGGAAGACTGAACCTTTGCAGACATTGCCTGCCATCTTGCGTCAACACGTGGCAACAGACTCTCGGTGAGAAAGTACCTCTTATGATACCTTGAGTTGGACTCTTTAGGACCTTGTGTCTGTAAGCTCTACCCCAAATGAATACCCTTTATAAAAACCAACTGATTTCTGGTATTTTGCATCAGCACCCCTTTGGCTGACTAATACACTATAGTTGTCTTTATTTATGATGACAAAATCATCTGAACTCCCTTTTAATATCTTCTGGCTTCTAGTATCTTATGACATTTTTGGGGAAAACATAGCAAGAATAAAGTTCAACAGCAGAAATCTAAATGATGAATCTCCATAAGAGCCTTTTAGAGAGCCGCCATGGCTTCTGTAGAAAGACCTGGTCTAGGAAATTTGCAATGAAGCCAGCATGCATAAGCCCTTTGTTTCCTTTCATTCTGATGATACAAGAACTATGAAAAAATGCTGGTTTTAATTCAGAAACAATTAGCAAACACCAAGCTGTTAAAGTGTTCTATTTGAACAAGGAATAGATTAAAACGAAAGGAAAAGCTGCCAGGGGAAATTCCACAAGGATAAACTTTTGTATATGCTTTGATATTTAACAAACTGCTTGTAAAGCAGCTTTAGAATGTTGGGATCTGTCTGTTAGATACATTTATAAATTAAATTGAATCATAATCTTTTGAAGCAGACAATTTGTCAGCATATAAGAATTAAGTCTTTTGGCACTCTTGTAATACAAGCACAAGTTCTGCCCTCTGAAGTGGAAAGTTACAACATTCTATCATTGATTTTCTGTCTCTTGTTGAAAAGAGACTGAAGTCTGAGAAATGCTACAATAGAAACATCAATTCTAAGGATTTCAGTTTCTCCAAGGAATGAGCATGTTTTATTCCAGGTCTAGGTTTCCTTATTTATTTTTAATGTTTAAATGTTCCTCCGTGAATTGAAGAATGAATATGTGCTCAAGTAAGCAAAAAGGATTGGCAAAATTGAATATAAACCAGAAAGAAAATTAATATTCTCACAAAGATGTAAAAGATGATGCACAAGCTAATTAGTTATAAGGGCTACAGCAAGGTATGTTTTGAATTATTGGTTTTCATTAATATTTTCCAGTCCTTTATTATTTTCTTTCTATGTTTTCTGGAAATACTTTTAAACAGACATAACCAACCATAACAAAAACTATCCAGCCCCAAACTAATTAGGTTGTCAACGTGACTTAACTTAGTATTTTGATGGTTAGTAAATGCAATGTTAAATAATTTTCTTATGTACAGTAAATTTTAAGTTAGCTATTGAGTTCATAGACAGGGTGTTAACTTCATTTTGATAATTGGGATGTTTGAGAAGATTCTGGTATTCCTTGATAAATATATGATAATTTCAGTGCTTTTGATCCACAGAAATCTACATGTAGCATTTAATGATGGTCAGTATATTCCTGCAATTTAATACCAATTAAATTTTTAAAAATCAAAGCATTAAAAAGTGTAAGGAAACTTGGATATAACCTTCCATCTCCTCTTTCATATATGTGGAAAATGAGTTCTATAGACATTTATTCTTGTCGAAGAAGGGAAAATTGAGGAATCATGCAAAATACCTTACGGTCCTATCATTTAAAGCACCTACCTTGCTAAAGCACAACCAAGCAACTAACCAATTAACCAAACAACCAGCAAAGATCCTTTGTGAAAACACTGTAATAATTGCTGTGTGAACTTTATGCAAATAACTTAACTCTCTGATCCCAGTTTATCTGTAAAAAAAGAAATAAAAATCATACTCTACTTCATTCGATATTTGTGATTAAATGAGATAAAGCATGTAAAGTAGTTATGTATGTGTAGTAAGTAGTGAGTGTACTCACTATGATGATGATGATGATAATAATCAAGGCAAATAAGTATCTAGATTCTATCTGAAGGACCCAGCCTCCATTTTCCCTTGATTCACTACTTTATTATGCTAATTAAAACACATTGTAAGATTTTCTGTGAATTTTATTTGCTCTTCTGTCTTCCACAATGTCTAACACAAGATCTACCTATAATGAATGCTTAAATGGTAGCTAAATAATAGTGAATAAAATTTGATTCTGTGGTAAACTGAAAATTTGACTACCTCTCCTTGGATTGGCTTCCTTCACCCATCTACCCCACAGTCTTTCTCTATATCTACTTTATTATTGCCATTGCCATATTTCTGTACCTATTTTAAATTAATTTTAAAGAAGAAAAGAGTTTGTGTGTCATGTTTTCTGTGTGTGTGAATATGTGCATTGCATTTTAACCTATTTGGCTGCAACAAAGATATATGTTCTTTTATCAGGGTCAGGTGAAAGGAGCTGCAGCTGACTGGGTGAAAATGTGCCACAATAGCATATGCAGGCCTTGGCTTATGAAAATGTTTACTTTTAGGTTGATTTCCATCGACTTGCAAGGCTGATTAAATTTAAATATTGGAAGAATAAATATTCTAAATATTTCATTAGCAGCTCACTGTGCAAATGCCAGAAATACAAAAGCTGTGTCCTACCTGAAGTATAGATGTGGCAGTGGTAATTAAAGACAAATAATTAATGAAATATACATTTTAATATAAGGACTGATGTGCCTTACCCTGCATACAATATGACAGTAGATTAAAAAATGTTATTTTTCTTCTAAAATCCCAATATATAGCTGAACTCAGATGCCCAATTTCTTTTGTTCTTCCTTTCTCCATTCTTACTCTCTAACACTTGCCAAGTCCAACAATATCTTGGACTAGGAAAGAGCATAGGAGGGAGGAAGGGACTGGCCTGCATTCTCACCAAAGAATATTCAACCAACTATCAATAGTTTATTAACAGGGAAGCAGATGTGGCTCAGGTGACTTCACTCCCGCCTACCACATGGGAGGTCACTAGTTTGGATCCCAGTGCCTCCTAAAGAAGACAGCAAGCTGGCGCAATGGGCAAGCGCTGCAAGCTGACACAACAACAGACACAGGAGGTAAAAACATAATGAAAGGCACAACAAAGTAGGGAGCTGAGGTTCCTGGTGCCTCCTAAAAAACAAAACAAAACAAAACAAGAAGACTGTGAGCTGATGCGACTGGCGGGCATGGCAAGCTGACTCAACAAGATGACACAACAAGGGACACAGGGAGAAACATAATGAGAAACACAACAAAGCAGAGAGCCGAGGTGGCTCAAGTGATTAGGCACCTCCCTCCGAAATCAGAGGTCCCGGATTCGGCTCCCAATGCCTCCTAAAGAAACAAAGAAGATGAACAGATACAGCAAGTGAAAAACAACAAGCGGCTGGGGAGAAATAAATAAATAAATCTTTAAAAAAATAGTTTATTAACAGCAACAGCAATCACAAAATCACTGAGTTTCTTCTGTGAGCAAAACACAATGAAAGACTAAGGGGATTGAAATTTTATTTTCAGAAGAGTTCAGTGATATTATCCCCATTTACACATAAGGAAATTAAGATATAGAGAGATTAAGTAACTTGTCCAATGTTATACACAGATTGTAAATTGGTTTGAACCTGGGTCAGATGTTTGCAAACCCTACCTATGAGGAGCAGACTAAATGGCATCCCAAAGAACCCAGGGGATTTTGCTTAGCAGTGCTCCCATTGCTGGAATATCTCCATCCAAGTCACTTAGGAGTAGAAATACCATATTGGATAGCAACATTTTTTCCTTTTGCAAACATGCATGAAACAAAGCTATAGAAAAGTAATTAAATGGGAAATGCTATATGTTTAGTATATATCTGTGAATTATGTGTGGAAATATGTCTGAATTATATGTGGAATGTAGTATGCCTTTAGGCAAATCTCAACATAGAGAGGCAGTGGAGCACAGTAGTGAAAAGCATGAGCTCAGAAGTCAGACTGCCACTTATGGGACCTTGGGC